>OX402055.1:7029668-7257168 GCA_947859365.1 Archips crataeganus
TTTTCAAATTTTTCCACCCAACAGTTTAGATTTTAGAGGGGGGGGGGACGGCCGATTTTAATGAAAATTTTCACTTTAAAGTTGAATATTTCGCAAACAGATCACTGAATAGAAAAATCATGTTAGCAACCCCGAAATGGTTTTAAACGACCTATCCAACGATACCCCACACTATAGAGTTAGCCGAGAAAAAAAAAATCACCCCCACTTTACGTCTATGGGAGGTACCCTAAAAAATTTTTTTTTACTTTTTTTATTCAATCACTTTGTCGGCGTGACTGATATATATATTCATGCCAAATTACAGCTTTCTAGTACTAACAGTCTCTGAGCTTAGCCGCGGACAGACAGACAGACAGACGGACAGACATGGCGAAACTATAAGGGTTCCTAGTTGACTACGGAACCCTAAAAACCGTGCAACTTAGAAAATAAGTTAAACGGCCCTGTATGAAGTGTAAGTACAGTGAAGGTACATAATAGTCATAAAAATATATGTACCTACGTTACCAAGTCCTCAAAAATATATGTACCTACGTTACCAAGTCCTCAAAAATATTTATACACCTCTATGCCGTTTCATTTGAAATTTACCATGCGCTTTACGGTTAAGGAAAACATCGCGAGGAAACCTGCATACATCTGCGAGTGTGAAGTTCCCAATCCGCACTGGGTCCGCGTGGGAACTACGGCCCAAGCCCTTTTATTCTGAGAGGAGGCCTGTGCTCTGCAGTGGAAGGTATATAGGCTGGGATAATGATGATGATGATGACCTCTATGCCACTAATTATGAGGCTAGTGTTTCAATATGTAATTTTGTCTCGATAGCTGTATATAGATATTTATGCCCTCGACTGTACCTATTATACCTAATCATAGTAAGTACGTATTATATAAATGACGGATACACGGAAAGAACATGTCTAGTCACCTAAGCATCTTTTTGAGTTAGAGGTTTGAAAGTTAGTCATCACGAACAATTACCACATGAATAAAAAACGAACAGAATAAACGCTTCAAACATCGCCGCGCACGCATTACCTACACTACCTACACGTACAACATTATGTGTGCGTGACCTGTCACAGACAGGACGGGGGGGGGGGGCGTACTTCGGCGCCCGCTCGGAGACAAACCGGTTTGAACTAGCTCAGTGAGTAGACAAAGTTCAGTACCTCTACCATGAGTTTACACTAGTTTACGTGACCGTACTCGCTAGCGACAGCGTAAATTATTTGTATGGAGAATTGTACAGCGCCTCTAGCGGTCACTTACGGAAGTACAATTCTCCATACAAATCATTTACGCCGTCGCTAGCGAGTACGGGCACTGTGAACTAGTGTAAACTCATGGTAGAGGTACTGGTGTGCAGCGACGACGCGACCGTTTAGCGTTTAGCTACATAGTTCGGGTGTTCGGTTGTTTTAAAGATGCCTACCTGTTGTAGTGTTTGTAGATATACAGATATTACATAAGTTAAGTATGAAGTATCTTTTTCTATTTTTTTTTTTAATTTCTTCAACTTCATTTTTTTAATACTTTTACGGTCATCCCGTGATTTCAGTTTGTATTTAGTTTGAAATATAGATATTAGATACTTAAGTACTTGTTTGAATAAAATATTTTGATTTTTAACTTTTTTTTTTACCGAGTGACAACCCTATGATAATAGGTACCTAAGAATTTCGAGCTCTGTTCTGTAGCTTTTATTCTGTTCGTTTTTTATTCATGTGCAATTACTATGGTGACATTTCGTAAAAAAAATTCTGACACCTATCCATTTTTAATCCAATGGCAAGTTCTAGTACTTTGCGAGCTTAAATCTCATTTTCCAAAAAAGGTGGCTAGTCATGTTCTTTTCGTGTAGTGTAGAAGTATAATTTTATTCACATGTAGAATTTCTAATTATTTCAATATCTTCGTTGCGTACAATTTCTTCACTCCATTTTCCCACCATTCTGACTCCCACTCAGGTATTACCAACACGTAACAATAAGTACCCATCGGACAATGACCGACCATTTAATTCTACCTATGCTTTAGGTAGTTACTTGTTTTGCGATTTTATCCGAGTATAAAATAATAACGTAGCTACGATAAGAACAAGGCTGTATAATTTAAACTCGACCCACCGTTATCTCTAAACCGAATCGTAATATTATGTATTTAGTATAAACCTGAGTTTAATTGTCAACCAATAATCAAAAGTTTTCTCTTTATCATAGGTAGGTAAATAATAAAAAATGTATAATTTAGTAAAAAATTTAGTTGCTGTTTTTTTTTTGTTTTAAGACTACAACAGTCTTCACTCATATTTTTTTGTAAATTAAAATATATATAATGTTGTGTATTAAAGAAAATATTACATATACTAGGGGCGTTCAATAAAAAGTGAGAATGAGTATGTTATAAACAACTTTTACTAAATGTAATTTTATTTTTCGACATAGTCACCTTTTAGCATAATACACTTATTAAATCTTTTTTCTAAACTTAAAATTTCATTTTTAAAAAAGGTCTCATCTTGAGTACTTAAAAAATCTTGTACTGGAGCGACTACCGCGTCGTCGTCTTCAAATTTCTGGCCTGGTATTGTTTCAATCTCGGAAATAGGTAGAAATCACTGGGAGCGAGATCTGGTGAATACGGAGGATGCTTAAGGATATTGAACCCAGCATCACGAATTGCAGCCATTGCAACGATGGACTTGTGTGCCGGGGCATTGTCCTGGTGGAACAGCACAACTTTCGAGCGTTTACCTCGCCGTTTTTCGCGGATCTCATTGCGCAATGTTGCTATTTGTTTGGCGTATAAAGTGCCCGTAATAGTGGCTCCATGCTCGAGATACTCAATCATTAATACCCCTTTACCATCCCAAAAAACAGAGCCCATGACCTTACCGGCAGATGGGCTCACCTTGAATTTCTTCGGAGTTGGAGATGATGGCCTTTTCCATGTCATAGACTGCAGTTTCGTTTCAGGGTCGTAATGATGGAGCCAAAAGCAAAAGTTCCCGGTCTTGCTGCATCAGGTTCAAAGCTTCTTGACAAATCTCTAGTCTAGTTTGTTTTTGCGTGTCAGTAAGCATTCTTGGTACCCAACGCGCAGATACCTTTTTCATACCCAAGCGTTCATGTAAAATATTATGCACGCTCCCCGTTGAAATCTTTACATTTTCAGCAATAAAACGAACCGTGACACGACGATCCGCCAAAACTGAGTTTTCGACTTTTTTCACAATTTCTTCAGTTACTGCTGTAGTAGGGCGTCCGTAGCGGGGGTCGTCCATTTTCGATGTTCTTCCACGTCTAAATTCGGCGCACCAACGTGCGACTGTCGAATACGGAGGAGCATTAGACCCTAAAGTGTCCCGCAAATCCAAATTGACTTGGTCCGTAGAAAAAATTTTCAAATACAAGTATTTGATAACGGCGCGCAGTTCAATTTTCTCCATTTTCGCTAACGTACTCAATAGCATTGCAAAGAAATTACCGTATATTTTTTTAAACAAACAAACAAAAGACAGTTAGTTTTTTTTTTCATAGCAATCAGCTAGATAGATTAGCTTTACCGGCCAGTATTTAATTTCGTAATATTAAAAGAGTTTGCATCTCATTCTCACTTTATATTGAACGCCCCTCGTAGCTCTGGTAAAGTCAAAACTCAAACCAAGACATACAATACAATACAAATATTCTTTGTTGATCACCAAAAGCAGTACAAAGACATTAAAAAAAATTCAGGTAGACAAAAGGCGGTCCTATCGCTAAAAAGCGATCTCTTCCAGACAACACTGACACACACACACTGTGGAACCAGCTTCCGCCAGCAGTGTTTCCAGACAACTATGACATCGGGGCTTTCAAGAAAATGGTTTATACTTACTTTAATGGCCGGCAACAGATTGGTGACTCTCTTTGAGTTGTTGATATTTATGGGTGGTGGTGATTATTTTCCATCAGATGACCCGCTTGCTCGTTTTCCTCCCTATCATAATAAAAAAAGACAACCAATTACTCAGAAATTAATAAATATGAACAGACGTAGGTGGCAGACTGAGTAAATTTTATTGATGTCTCTGAGTATGGTACGATACCGTCAATAAATTTCTACATTTCACAAAACCCTAAACTACGAGTAGAACCCGGAATGTAAGCGGTCACCTAAAGCAATAGTACAACTGTAACAATAGAACTAAGGCAAAACAACAATGCCATTATCAGAGCAAATTCTACACAAACCTACCTCTAAATGTTCAGTTCAGTAATGAACAAGCCGTTTCCCACAAATTGCCGGTATTACCAACTTACCATGCATGTACAGTCAGCAACAAAAATATGAATTACCAGGGCAGGCCAGACTCCATTACCAGGGCATAAAGGCGTGTATACATATTTTTGGTACTTTAAGTGTATTCATATTTTTGTTGCTGACTGTACAAGTGAATAGGTAGGCAAATGGGATGCAGAGCCAAAAAACAGCTCCACATAAAACTGTGAAATTGGTACATTTTAGGGTTTCGTACTCAAAGTCTGCCAAAGGGACTGTCTGTCCATCCGTTCGTATGTTTGTCACATGGCTCACTCAATCTCTTGAACCGTAATAGACACTTGAAATGTTCACCGATTATGTATTACTATTACCGCCATAATAATACCTACTAAAATGAGGAAAAAGAGTGCATACCACATGTGTATTCAAATATATAATAATATAATAATAATATAATCTAGTAATAATAATAATGCATGATTTCAATTTAATATAAATATGTCATAAATTAAATATTTAGTTTTAAGTATTATTGTGTGCCCTTGCAGGGCGTCATGGACCGACTTATAAAACTATTATAACATCTTTTAAAATGTACATGACTTTACAGTGAAATAAATAAATAAATAAATATATATATAATAAAATTCCAGCGACATATAAGACCCTACCGTATGTTCTGTGAATAAGCATTTAATTTAATTTCATTTCGTTTCGTTTCGTTTCGTTTCGTTTCGTTTCGTTTCGTTTCGTTTCGTTTCATTTCATTTCATTTCAAAAATAAAATAAAGGGGGTTTTTAACTCGATATTCATATTTTTTTTACTGAACTGTTTTTAAAACATTGTACGGAGGAACGGAACCCTTCAAGTACGAGTCCGACTCGCACTTGACCGGTTTTTTTAACATTTATCCGCCCTTATTGACCAAAGATAATTTTCTAAGCTTCATCTTGAGGTTGCACTTCCTTTACGGTGAAGCGGAGTGAACATGTGCACAATCGAATTGAACAGAATTGAATGGAAATTCATCCATGTGATAATGCAATTTCTCAGTTCTGCACGTCTCCACAGAGTGCCTCAATCAAAGTATCCTAATGGTCAATTAAGCATATACTGTCTTCGATCGTATAGAGAAGAAGCAGATGTGAAACAAAACATTTCATATCACATATTACTCTTTTATTTACAAGAAAAAACAGCTTTACATTATTGAGTACGATTCTTAACTGATTTAAAAGCATTTTCCTTAGAATTAATGACGAAAGGAAAAGCTAATTTATGGCTCAAATATATATTTTTTAACATTTATGTCATAAATGTAAAAACTGGCTTTCAGTATCAAACTCACAAATAAAAATGGCTGTCATAATGTAAAAAATAACTAATATAGACTAATCAAAGGATAAAAGGTATGATGGTAAGTAAAGATTAATTACGTTTCTGAATATTTAACAAAACAGTAAACTAAAACAGGCAAATAAATTATTCATACAATTTGAACAACCACCACACTCGACCGTTCATTAATTCTAGCTTAACACAAATCTAATGTCAAGTTAATCGCTGTGAATATTCCATTAATTACTTTATTACACTTTAAACACTTACACATTTATTTAAATATCACGTAATATAGAGATTCATGATAGATAACAGTCTTAAAATATAATTATTATTGTGTATTTGTATTGTAAAAATATTTTCTAGTAAGCGCTACATTTTCGAATATTATGTTTCTTTATATAGCCATAACGTTGATTTACTTAGCTCAATAAAAAAATATTTTATAAAAATTTCATTTTCAATGAAAGCTTTTTCGCTGACTGTACTTGCATTGTCATCCAACATACATAAGTATACCAAATTTCAAGCAAATCCGACCACTGGAAGTGGGTCAAATTCAACTTCCAAGTTATTTATTTATTTATTTATTTATCAGTTAGGTACAATTACATTTTGACCCGTACATATCTACATACTTACATACATTGCAAGTTAGTAAAAAGCTTTTAAAAATAACAGATAATGCGTCGTCAGTAAAAAACTCTTTCAAAAATCCGGCATTCCCTTGTTTATGACAATTTTCACCCTTGAGCTGTTTGCTTTTGAGAAACGACAAAACAAAGATATAATTAAAATCCCTTTCTCGCGACGGAATAACCTGTTTTTAATTTAACTTATTAAACGTTTCATTGCGTAGCGAGATGTAACGTAACCTTGGTGAAGCAAAAATCTCTCTTAATCTTTTGTAAATAATAAACGTATTTTGGTAAAGGGAACTGGGGGAGATGATAATCTCGAGGCAAATCGACCGCCGCCAAATAGACCGCGGGGCCGAAACGGGTCGTCAGCTTACGCGAATATTAGCCTTAATTTTTTTTCGTTTAACGTAAACTGCCAACGCCAAATACAAAGAAAGAAAACTGACGGCAAAAAGCGCATAAGTGAGTTAACTGACAAGGAAAATGCTGTACGTATTAAGGCTGCACCGAGCTATTGGCGTATTTATTGCATTCATTTAATCCTGTGCTTTAGTTCTGAAATTCATGTGTAAGATATTTTAGGATCCACTCTAATGACCAGTGATTTTCGAAACACAATTATTTGTAGTTCGTTCTAAAAAATAAAACAAATCCTTAGTACGGTGTAAATACTTTACGGCAGGTCATGACTTATTGAATGTTAATAAAACAAGATGTTTTCTACGGCCTAGTGTGGCTACATTTTTAAAATATGTATTTGTTTTGGTAATACGACGAAAAGACCTCTAACTGGAGTGTCGTGGGTTAGAGCCCGAGCTCGCACTTCTGAGTTTTTCAGAATTTACGTGTAAAATTACATGACATTTACCATGAGCTTTACGGTGAAGGCTAACATCCTGCCTAGAACCTGCGTAGAAATTCAATGATGTATGTGAAGTTCCCAATCCGCACTGAGCTCGCGTGGTAACTACGGTCAAAGCCCTCTCATTGTAAGAGGAGCCTTGTAACCCTGCAGTGGGACGTATATAGGCTGGCATGATGATGTTGATTGCAGATTTTGACGAAAGCAATGATAAATTTAATTTCAAATTCGTAAGAATTTCATGCGCGACAGCAGGAGCGACGACCTGGCTAGGGTTGCGGGAACGCGTTGGATGCGGATGGTGCAGGACCGATCTGTTTGGTGAGCCTTGGGGGAGGCCTATGTTCAGCAGTGGACGTCTTTCGGCTGAAATGATCATGGTGATGAAGCATTTCATTTATATTTTAAGTTAGTGGTTGTCTGATTTTCTAAAATAAAAAAATCGAGGTAAAGTATCCTTAACTATCCCGGAGCCAGCTCCTCAGAAAAAAAGCAAAGATCATTACAGATCTAAGTAGGTTATTTTAGTGGCGGAAACGGCAGCGGCGGCGGCCAGCGCGGCGGCGACGGCCACGACGGCCGCGGTGGAGCCCGAGGCCTTCACTGCCAGCCCCATCAGCACGGACACCAGGAGTTGCGCCACGAAGACGCAGCTGCTGACCACGGCCACGTCCGTGCCGAGACCGCGCTCCTCGCTGCAACCACCGCCTTCGCTGTTCCACTGGAAGTAAATTATATAGTAGGCATTAGTAGAGCTTTATATTTACATACTTTCAATGCATCTTTTAAGTACTTGTTTACTTATTTATTTATTTATTTATTTATTGATAATAATTTACACTTACAGGCTTACAGTATGAACCAAGGCGCCTATAATGCTAGGATGATACATTAATAATTACAATAATAAATATTTATCTAACATTATTCTACGTAAACATATTGCAGAAGTTGTACTTATTTTTATTGGTGGCGGCTGAGGTTGTAGGTTTAGTTGCGTTTAAGAACGTTGTTTATTTTATTTTGCTACGCATTCAACGCACGCAATCGTATGATAATATTTGTACGTAGTAAGCAATACAATTTCGCGAAGGAGCAAGTCAAGCTTATCCATTTTATTATATACTAGCTTTTGCCCGCGACTTCGTCCGCGTAGAATTCCAATTTGTGGTAAAGCTTCTTCATCTATTTCATTGTATAAAACAAAAATCCGGCAACGGCAACATCCATCATTATTATCATTTCACCATTTCATCATCATCAGTATCAGTTAGTGAATATTATAAATCCCCTTTATTCTCTATCCCGTGGGAATTTCAACAAATTTGTCCTTATTCTATGCAAATATTCGCTTATTTTTATCCCGCGGGAACTTTCCATTTTCCCCGAGAAAAAGTAGCCTATGTCAAAGGTGTAGCTTTCTACCGGTAAAAGAAGTTTTAAAATCAGCCTCGTAGTTGAATTCACTTATTTTTTTCCCGTGGGAATTTTGCTAATTTTCACGGAGAAAAGTAGTCTATGTAAATAATGGTTGGTGTAGCTTCCTATTGGTGAAAGAAATTTTCAAATCAGCCCTCAAGTGATATTCACTTCATTCTATCCCACGGGAATTTTGCATTTTACCGAATAAATAGTAGGTAGCCTAGCCTATACCAATAAAGGATAGCGTAGCGGATAGTGTAGCTTTCTATTGGTCATTTTTTTTTAAACTCAGCCCCGAAGTTAAATTTACTATTTTGTATACCGCGGGAATTTTGAATTTGTCCGGAAAATAGCATCCCATGTTAATCAAGGACAGTGTATCTTTTCTATTGGTGAAATACATTTTAAAAGGAGCTCCGAAGTTGAATTTTTTATTCTATATCTTGGGAATTTTGTTTTTTAATCGGCTCGGAAGTTTCAGAGATTATCTATCCCACAGGAATTTCCAAAAATCCTGCAATAAGTTTTTTTGCTGTTATGTATGACCATTTATGTTTATACTGAATTTGAAAAGTTTAGTAATTGAAGTTACGGAGACAAAATCCAGTTGATTTGAGTGGTAGTCTACTTTTGCATGCCCAATTTGAACAGTTTAGTAATCTTTGTTATGGAGATAGGGTCACTCTTGATTGATGAAATATATACATCCCGTATATTCCTTATCCCTCGGGAATTCCGGAAAATTCTTTCTTATCGGATGCCTACGTCATACAAAGAACACATCCTCCAAGTTTCAGGTCTCTACATACAGCGGTTTAGGCTGTGCGTTAATCCGCCAGTCAGTCATTTAGGACTTCAGGACAAAGCATTTTATATGTAAGTATTTGCATAGCACCAAGTTTTTATGCGAGTTCAAACAATGATGTTTGAATACTCAATTCGATTTTATTCGAAAAAGGTTGAACTCACATAAAAGCTTCATCATCATCATCATCATTTCAGCCGTAGGACGTCCACTGCTGGACATAGGCCTCCCTCATTGACGCCCAATCATTACTGTTGGAAGCGACTTGCAACTTGAAGTTTCGTTTCGTTTACATTGTGTCAAAATAAAATGTAATTTAAATCAAAAGCACTAAGGAGTATTGATATCAACTTCGAAGCAAATCACCCCCAAAATAACTTTCTACTCCTTTTTAACCCCGTCAAGGGATGAATTTCAATAAAATACGAAACACGTCTTCCATCAATTCTGTTAAAGAATGTTTATGCAAAATTTGAAGTAGATTGGACCAAGGAATCACGTTGTCCCATACAAACTTTACCCCCCTTTTTTACCCCCTTAGGAGTAGATCTACGAAAAATCCTTTCTTATCGGATGCCTACGTCATACAAAGAACACACCCTCCAAGTTTCAGGTCTCTACGATCAGCGGTTTAGGCTGTGCGTTGATCCGTCAGTCAGGACAAAGGATTTTATATGTATAGACTAGCCCTTCCCCGCTACACCGTCTCTCACAACTCGCTATCCCGCAGAAACTATGCTATGTTAATCCAGGTTATTACTTAAACTACGTGACTACTAAATTTCATCAAAATCCGTCAACCCGTTTTAGCGTGAAAGAGTAACAGACAACCACACATCTGTCCATACAAACTTTCACGTTTATAATATTAATGGAATTGAAAATTAAAAAAAACATTAGTAGAGGCAATTACTCGTAGGATGAATACGAATGTTTGTATCCGACCCATGGATGTTACCATACCACTTATAGGGTTGCCAATCTTAGTGCACAGATTTACGATACATTTGCGATTAAATTGCGGGACTTGTCTATAAAATGCGGGACTCCTTCTCCCGGCCTAAATTGGTTAAGTATATATATTGGCCGTCAACGTATCTAGTGCTGTAAAAAAGGACGTCCCGGATATAGCGGGGCGGTTGGCAATCCTAGACTAGTTACCACCGATCGACTGGTGTCAATTCTTCCATGGTATTTAATTGCCTATTAGTATCATACCACTGTTTATTGTCTTACCATTCCAGTAGCGTGGTAGTGTGCGACTAGCAGGTAAGGCATGGTAAAGAGTGTGGAGTACATGACGCCGGCCGTCCAGCTGAACAGCAGAACGGCTGCGCGCGCGCGTATCACGCATAACAAGAACATGCCGCAGCTGTATGTGCAGAGACCGCCGACGTACACCCGCTTTGCGCTGAAATATAGAAGTATCTGGTTTTAGAGATGAAGATATGTTACGATATTGTACCTTTTAGGAGCTGTTTATGTATAATATACGGCTAATATTTAACGGAACTTAATCACATGTATTTATTGCTAAAATTACCTCGACGTTTCGACCGGCTTCCAGTGGCTGTGGTCACGAATCGAGTGGTTAGTTCGTGAATAAGTCCCGCAAAATATTAGTTATGAGTGAGAATCTTGATATAAGTGCATTCAGTAATAAATATTTCTAATGTTATTACCCGTGAATCATTAAAACTGTTACGTTGAGGTTCATTAGTAACTAAGTACTGGTGAAGAAGCTGTCGCTTAACTACTTCTAGTTATAGAAATAACATAGAAAACTAGCTTTTACCCGCAACTTTGCTTCATATCTCACAAAAATTTTGAGATGTAACTGAATCCTCAAGGGAGTTTTCAAAAAAATACTTCGTGGACGTAATAAATTTTTACATTGCATTAATTTTAACGTGCATCCGTGCAAAATGTCATAAGGTAAATACCCCAGTGTTCGACACTTTAATTCCAATAATCGATGCCCTGCTTGTCGCCTTTATCGCTAGGAATTAAGATTGAAAGTGTCGGCTATTGGGCCAGCGTCGGGAACTGGGGTATTTACCTTATCTCAAAATTAACACACGCGCACTTATAATATTTATTTTACAGCAAAACTAGATAGGTTTTTACTGAGAAATAATCAGGTAGGTACATTGTAATGTTAATTAACGACCGCTTTAGCCTAGTCGGTAGTGACCCTGCCTACAAAGCAAGAGGTTCTGGGTTAGAATCCCGGTAAGGGCATTTATTTGTGTGATGAGCACGAATATTTGTTCCTGAGTTATGGATGTTTTCTACGTATATAAGTATTTATTTATCTATATAAGTATGTTTATCGTCGTCTAGTACCCATAGTACAAGCTTTGTTTAGTTTGGGACTAGGTCGATTTGTGTAAGATTGTCCCCCTAATATTTATTTATTTATTTATTTAATTTTTTTTTATTGTAAAAAGGCAGTTTTTAATAAAATAATCACATTTTAAAACTTTTAAACAGGTACCTATGATGATATTTAAATGTAATAGGTACTGTCTGTTCACAGGCATAACATAACCCTAACTTAAAATTATTTATCGGCTCTAGGTCAACATAAAACCGTTCATTCCGGTGTAAATTGCTGCATATGCCATTATGAAAGTCAAATCAAAATTCTAAAATTCGATTTAAATCCAAGCGGAAATGATGTCGCCGCAAATTCACCTTGATCGACTCGCGCGAACGATGCGATGCTTAAATTCATGAATATTTTGGCGTGTGAGCTCGTCAAATAACCATCGGATTTCCGATTCGATATTCTTAGTTAGGTAATACCAAAGTATATGTCAGTAGGCGACATAGGCATAGGCATTAAAAAATGCGAAAATGTATCTGTCTGTCTGCTGTTACCTCTTCACGCTTAAACCGCTGAACCAATTTAGATGAAATTTGATATATCGATAGTGAGTCCCGGGAAAGGACATAAGATAAATTTTATCCCCGAAATCCGAAATTAATTTATCGCGGGCGAAGCTGCGGACGGAAGGCTAGTTTGAATATAATGTGTGCCAAGTTGCATCTAAATTCGTTCAGCAGTTGCGTGATTCAGTAACAAACATCCAAACATCATCATTCATGTTTAATTCCAGACATCTTCACAAACTTTTACATTTATTACTAGCTGTAGCCCACGACTCCGTCTCCGAAGAATACGGGTATAAAAAATAGAATACGACCTAATCTCAGCCTACCGAATATGAAGAAAAACAAAACATAAATAAAATCGGTCAAGTCGTTTCGGAGGAGTTCGATAACAAACACCGTGACACGAGATTTTTATATATTTGACTAGCTGTTGCCCGCGACTCCGTCTGAATAGAATTCGTTTATCCCTATTCCGCAGAAACAATGCAATTTTCGGGATAAAAACTACCCATGTCCTTTCCGGCAAGCTAATTGTCTAATTCCCTAGCAGTCGCCATCGCGTTCATTGCTAATTGTCTAACTCCCTAGCAGTCGCCATCGCGTTCATTTTGACGGTTCTTGTATGGACTGACAATTTGGTATCGGAAACAGCCAGCTGTCACAGCCATACAAATCCTGTCATTTCAAACCGATGCCGAGTGTCAAAAAAGTTACACAATTATCTTGCGGGTCTTAAAATATCTCCATACCACATGTAATAAATCGGTTTTGTGGTTAAAGGCATAAAGAGGTAACAGGCAGAAAGACTCATTCGCATTTATAATATTAGTATGGATAGTATGGATTAGTATGGATTGCTAGGATAAGGATAAGATAGAATAATGTGGTCAGACCTTTAAATTTTTTTGAACTAAGAACACATTACGTGTCGCCAAACAAACGTCACAAATTAATGGTATATGACTGAGTCATATCGTGATATATTGGTTTCTAAATCAGTCAGAAGCCAGGCAAGTGCACCAGGAAGCGGCAAAGTCAAGGGTGCAGTGATCTCGTTAGCAGCTAGGAAGTGTGCAGTCAAGTTGAAGGGTAAATTGTGGTAGATAAGGTTATCTTGACAAGTTGATGATATGTTCGATACTTATCGGGAAATGATCAAAATATATGGGTTAGATTATTGATAGTACTTATTATTATAGTTGCTAGATTCTTAAGTGTATGACATCAGGAATCATGACATGAGGACCAATTTTTTAAATTATGTCTGTAATGTCAATTACTTATATTGTGATGAATTCGAAATATAGGTAAGCATAGTATGTAATATTTTTTTTAATCATTTTAAATAGTATATTTTCTATTTAAGTGGTTTCTTAAATCAGTCCCTCAGTTAGATACTAGTGTTTTTAAAGGTTTAATTAACTCAAAATTTATCATTCTTATCGTTTTAAATAATGAAATTTTGCACTTACTGACCTGCCTAAACAGTAATATACCTACATACGTGACATTCTTGTAGCTACACCTTATTGCGTAACAATATGCCCAAAGTATCGCTATAACATAAAACGATGATTTTAACGTACTTAAGTAGTTACTTAGGTATAGTTATACCGTACACGAATCCAGATTAACATCTATGTTTATTCAGATCCTAAAATATGGAGCCTGAGTAAACCTAATACTGATTTACGCGTCAGAGCGCTTGCTAATAATATTAAGTAGGAACCGTTGGTAAATTTCGGTTAACACTAGTGGTGCATGATCCCCGTATCCGCAGATATCTGCGGGAAAAAATATCCATATTCATTCTGTTCCTTTTCTGATCTGATCTTTTGTAACGAATTTACTAAAACATGTCTATTTATTTTTGAAGATAGAAGTAGCAACAATACGACTATTTGCTTGAATTTAAATATTTTTTATATTTTTTTATTTATTAAAATTATCTACATTCTCTTTGGTACACTTAAATTGTAAATATCGAATATTTAAAGTAATCAACTATCAGCCCAAAGTCACACGGCGCTGATTCAAATGCGAGTACGAGTCATACTGTATGACTCACATTCTGTATGTTCTGTAAAATATTAATGCCTACAATGAAATATTAGTTTTTACCTACTCAATAGTATCTCTAAAAAAAGTTATTGTGGATCAGTGTTCCGAATTTCTGCTTTTTAGGGTTCCGTAGTCAACTAGGAACCCTTATAGTTTCGCCATGTCTGTCCGCCTGTCTGTCTGTCTGTCTGTCTGTCTGTCTGTCTGTCCGCGGCTAAGCTCAGAGACCGTTAGTACTAGAAAGCTGTAATTTGGCATGAATATATATATCAGTCACGCCGACAAAGTGATTGAATAAAAAAAAGTAAAAAAAAAATTATTAGGGTAGGTAGGTAGACGTAAAGTGGGGGTGATTTTTTTTTCTCGGCTAACCCTATAGTGTGGGGTATCGTTGGATAGGTCTTTTAAAACCATTGCGGGGTTGCTAACATGATTTTTCTATTCAGTGATCTGTTTGCGAAATATTCAACTTTAAAGTGAAAATTTTCATTAAAATCGGCCGTCCCCCCCCCCTCTAAAATCTAAACTGTTGGGTGGAAAAATTTGAAAAAATTCAGAATGGTAGTAAATATATCAAATTTACTAGGAAAATTATAGCGGCTAAGATTGCTTGGAAATTATTTGTAGTTTAAGAGTAAATAGTAGCCTAAGGTATAAAACATACCTAAACTTGGATGATTCCGTACACATACGAAATCCTTAGAAAAATATTACTTGATTCTTTCGTAATGGCTACGGAACCCTACCTCGGGCGTGTCCTTTGTGACATGAGATATTAATGCTTCCCAAATTTTATATCTAATTCTATGTTAACGGGACGGGAAGCACTTACCCTGTTAGGTTTTGATTTTAACAGTTTTTGTATAAAAACGCTGTGTACCTAACTTCGAAACTGCATTTTATTACGGTTGCTGGAGACCATAGCTAGCCCTAATTATTACGAGTATCACATAAATTTGTACTTGGTAGTCCTGTCAGGATTCCTTTTTCCTTTTCAGACACAGAACTCTAACATTTGGGATCGTATGATCGTATCCGTATTCTTAGCCGTGGATATTCATTTTTAAGGATCACATCACTAGCAAGTACCTAGTAACACCAAATACCTGTCGATAAAGCGGATTTTTATTCAGACGCTTATACAAGATCATATAATAATATTTATGCGATCTTATACGAGTTTGTTTTGCGGAAACATCAAGCGTGATCTAATAGGTAAGCTATTACTATAAATGTTTCATCATCCCAGCCTATATACGTCCCACTGCAGGGCACAGGCTTCCTCTCAGCATGAGAGGGCGGGCCATAGTTCCCACGCGGGCCCAGTGCGGTTTGGGAACTTCACACATGCCATTGAGTTTCTTCGCAGGTGTATGCAGATTTCGTCACGATGTTTTCCACCACCGTAAAGCTCATGGTAAATTCAAAAAACTCAGTGGTTGCGAGGATTAGGGTTATTCTGTCAAAGTGTTAAATTTAGTTAACTAAGTCGCCTGTAACTGATTTCTGAAAGGCTATATGTTTATATATCAGTCTTAACTATTACTATACACGGGACTTATCACGCATTAATATATTTACCTCGACGTTTAGACCACACTGCAGTGGCCGTGGTCACGTAAATGCATTAATGCGTGATAAGTCTCGTGTATAGTAATAGTTGTATATATCAGTCACCTAAATCAGAGGACAGCAATATATGTAGCCACAACTAACATCAAGGATCAACAATTCAATACCTCAACACCCGAAAGTAGGGTAACCATAAATAAAGATAGAATTTTAGGATATTAAATTGGAACTTAAAATTACGGATAGGCGTTTAAATTGCTTACTCATTACCAGTATAATAGTCATCGTAGGCTAGTGTTTTGATCTATAGCCTCCCAAGGGTTCTTGGGTTCAGTTAGAACTAGGCTCGCACCTATGGGTTTTCGGAATTTACGCACCAATTTTCATTTGAATTTTACCATGACCACGGCGAAGGATCGTGAAGAAATTTGCGATACAATTCAATGGTGTGTAGAGTCCTCATTCCGCACTAGGCTCGAGATGGGAACTACATAGTCCAAAATTATTCAAAATCACGATCAAGAATATGTTTTTTCTTTCATTAATAAATTTTGTATACTAGAAGCAACAGAATAAATAAAATAAAAAAAATCACGATTTTTAAATATTCATTTTCATTAAGAATTATCGTGTCCTAATTTTTGGGTCAGTATTGTGACGGATGTAATTCAAAACTGACAAAAAAATTGTATAAAAAAAATCCCTATGACATTTTTTAACCACCAAAAACAATAGCGCTATTGATTCTGAAAACAAAAGAAATCGTCATTTAAAAAAAGTGGGGTACACTTTTTATTGAAAACGCCCTGAAGTACGACCGGTTGAAACGCTAGAAAATTTCCCGAATACTCAGAAAAGCTAGGAAGTATTAGTTGTGGAAAACCCTTCTCGTTTAGGTACGCCTGTAAACAACTCACTTGAATCTTATCATTGCCGTGTTTAACCTAACCGTTTCGTGGAGCAAATTTGAATCATAACGTTAAGTTAGTATTTCCGTTAACGATAAAGGCGGACATTTGGGAATCAAAAACAACTTGATTCAACTTTAACCCGTGTAAACAAACAAATAGGCGTTCCAAATAAAAAAAAATATTTACCTAATCGTAAGCTCCTTATAAATCAGACGGTTCTAGGCAAGTTTGACTGAAACCCCTAAGAAATTTTCCGAGGAATTTTCAATTGAAATTAAATTTCCAATCTAACCGAACCATCTGATAATATTCCATAATAATTGTAGATATCTTATAATAATAGGTACAAGTAGGTAGATTACATTTCAATAAATACGTGTGTGTGTTTACCAGCGGATATGAATGAAAAGTAAATCGTACCCGAGCCTCTTGATGAGCTTCTCAATGATGGTGGAGTAGCATGCGCAGGAGAGGGAGTACATGGCCATTCCCCAGCAGCCGAAGCGCACGCCTGCTTCGTAGTCCGTGCGGCTCACCGAACCCACAGGTGCCTGCCACGAAATATAACAGTGCTGACTCATAAACAGTTTTATAGACGATGATTTTTAATCGGTGAACAGGAGTTGAACAATATTGATCCCTAACCAAAATGGTATTTATTAGACGAGGTCTGAAGCAATGATGACAGAATGTCTGTTACATTTAAAAAAACCGACCAAGTGTGAGTCAGACTCGCGCACGAAGGGTTCCGTACCATTATCTATAAAAACGGCAAAAAAATCACGTTTTTTATATGGGATTTCCCTTAAATATTTATTTTATTTTAATTTAACTATTTATTTTTAAATAATAAAATAAATAAATTTTTAAAGTGAATATATAACCAAATATTCTGTGATTATTTCACGCGTCTACCGGTTGCCTTTATATCGAGCAAAAACGAGCAAGAAAAATCACGTTTGTTTTTGGGAGCCCCTTAAATATTTATTTTATTCGGTTTTTTAGTATTGTTGTTATAGCGGCAATCGAAATACATCATCTGTGAAAAATTCAGTTGTCCAAAGTTTTATTCATTTCGTACTAAATACAAACTGAAATATAGATGCACAGAAAAAACCCCAGAAAAAAGACCAATGCTGGGAATCGAACCCAGGTCCTCAGCATTCCGTGCCGCGTGCCATACCCCTACACCACCACTGGTCTAGAGATTAGACACGAATCTTTCCTATACATCATACATTTCAATCTGCTAAATCATCACCTTATGCAGTGACAAACGCACATCTATGTTACACCCTCATCGAGAGATTTTAACACTCCTTCGGAACTAACCGCTCACCTGGACAAGAGATGGCGCTACTGTGCAACTTTAAACAAGTTAGCTATGAAGTATCTTTTTTTTTTTTTGTACTTATTTTTTCAACTTCATTTTTTTTATTACTTTTACGGTCATCCCGTGAAATCATACATTTCGTACTAAATACAAACTGAAATATAGATGCACAGAAAAAACCCCAGAAAAAAGACCAATGCTGGGAATCGAACCCAGGTCCTCAGCATTCCGTGCCGCGTGCCATACCCCTACACCACCACTGGTCTAGAGATTAGACACGAATCTTTCCTATACATCATACATTTCAATCTGCTAAATCATCACCATAAAGTTTTATTGTTAAAACTTCCTCCATGCACGGAATGCATGGTCATCCTACATTTGTGGAAGTTAAGTAGTTTCGTCAAGTGTCATCGCTTTGGCGGGAAATTTGACAGGTCTCGCATCAAAATTTGCTTAAAAAAACGTAATCGCTACCGAATACTGACCTAGAAAAATTAGTACCTGCACGCTTAGTATAAGTTTTCCTTCGCTTCAATACTTCTCGATCGCGTTTACGTAAAAAATTCAATTCTATGGAAACATGGAAGCGCGCGAGCGGAGACGCTGTCCATGTTTCCCTAGTAATTGATTTTTTTACGTAAACGCGATCGAGAAGTATTTGGTGAAGTAAAAACTTATACTAAGCATACAGATCACCGATTAAAAATCATCGCGTATAGTGTGCATGCATGCATGTAGCTATTAATCAATTAAATTTAAGAAATGCGAATTTAGTATTTTAATTTCAATACTAGATGAAAAAACCCGCCTGTCTAATTCCGGTTCCCATAGGAGTTCCGGGAAAATATATATCCTATGTCACTCGCGAAACTGAGCTGAATCTAATGACACCTCGCACTTTAAAATCCATTGAGCCGTTTAGGCTGCAGGGCGTGTCAAAGAATGATCAACCCAGCCTATATACGTCCCAATGCAGGGCACAGGCCTCCTCTCAGAATGGGAGGGCTTGGGCCGTAGTTCCCACGCGGGCCCAGTGCGGATTGGGAACTTCACACATACCATAGAATTTCTTCGCAGGTGTATCCAGGTTTCTTCACGGTGTTTTTCTTCACCGAAAAGCTCATGGTATAAATTCTGAGAATAGTTTTACTCCAAAACTAGACTCTAAATGTGTTGCTTGATTTATTTAACAAAAATCTTGATAATTTCGTGAGAGCAAACATGATACGAGATCTATTTACGATAGTAATGTATATTAAAGTGATAAATATAATAAAGTACGATTAAATAAAAAAAAATCACAACAAAAACACCTGGCTTAAACCTCCTATTAATATTTAAGTCGACGAGACTGAAATATTAAAATCCTATGTAAAACACACACTTAGAATCTAATGACACCGTGTGTTATCCGTGAAGCCGTTTAAGACATAGTTTATGCCAAAGAAATATACCCATATAATGTAGGTATTACTTACATGCACTGGAAAACGCTGAAAACACATAACCCTCTTTTCTAGAGGCAATAGGATAAAAAATAAAAAGAACTAAGAATATGATAATGTAAATTTGATTATTAATTGGATCTATACTAAACTTTGCCCTTGTTTGTACCTTTTTCACGGGATGAAAATAAAAATAAACTTATCGTAAAAATAAACCAATATTTTCGCGGAAACACCTAATAAATCATACGATACGCATCGAATCTCAGGGTCTTATATAAAATGTTAGGTTAGTTACATGATAAGAGCTAACACCGATCTGACGAAAATATCCATCTTATTATCGAACAGCCGAAAGAGAGTGATTTGATTCAGAGTAATTTTTTTATTACCTACACGTAATAAAAAAAGTAGTAAGGAAATACACTTTCAGTTAGAAATATTGAAACAAAGACTTCCATATCAGTGGGGTCTTAAAGCAGGACGATTTTCATCCTGAATTATGAAGGTAATGTAAAAAAAACAACTCGATGTCAGATTGAATGATCGGTGAAAATAAATTTTAGGAATGTTACGTTACGTTATGTGTGTCTTGGACGTCTGTACTTACTGCGGGATTTCCTCCGTACACCGATTCACCGACAAAGTCGGTGAAATACAGGGAGTAGCAGACATGCGCCATCCAACAGAAAAGATTGGTGAGACAGACGATCCTCAGAGAGGGAGGCATCACTACGATGGAGCGAAGATAGTGCCGCAAGGATAACTCCACGCGAACCTCCGGTACATTGATACTTACACCCTGTTCAGTAAATAATGGACATTAATTAATACACATCACAACCGGTAATGCACAAGGACAACTAATTCTGCATAACATAACATATTATTGCTTATTTCCACATCGATAACCAAGTTAACAGTTTCCTGTCTCTTAAAGGAATATTTCTTGGTTGACTAAATTAGAAACTCACTATTTTGTAAAGGAGGATTTTTTTTTTTAGTAAAAAATGTTACCTATTTAAAATCATAAATAACATTTAAATAACATTATTTACTAAAAAAAAATCCTCTTTTACAAAATAGTGAGTTTCTAATAATATGATGCATAAATGTTCCTAATAGATAACTAGTAATTAGTCTTTGTCATCTATAAGGCACAAGCGGAGCTCAGGTTACCATTACATAAATTAAAGCATTGACAAAAATTATGTTTTCAATGATTCTGCGAAGCTGGAATCGAAGGCGTTATCTTTTATGCTTTGCTTAGTTATGAACACGCTTTATTCGTTACTAGCATAGCAATGCACAGTCCATCTCACCTCGTTCCCAGCTTCAGGCTGATTTAATGACCCGTATGTGGTGTTGTCTCGCTTAAGGCAGTTCTTCGCCGGCTGCTCGTCACCAGCATCAAAGCTCTCCTGAATTCTTTCCGTTTCAGCCAACTTTCTGAATTCCTCTTGCCCTTGCAGTTCTCCCAAAGGTATCTCCTTAAAACTCGTCACCGTCGCGGTGACACATACCACAAATATCACCGTGATCAATGAAAATACAGCTCTGACGTGCCCACCAAATAGTTCACCTGAAAAAAGTTTATTGACCTGTATTAACTTACTAACGCAACGGTACATAACATATTTCGTTCCAAATGTATCGTATTACCTAATCGCGTTTCATCCCAGTTAATTCCACCGAGGGCGTACCCCATGAAGCCGCCCAATCCGGCCATTATAGTGAATGTGCTAAGTCCTTTGGCATGATCCTCTGCGAAACAAAACACAACCAATTAAATAGGTTTAAAAGAAAGCTGAACAAAGAATTCCCCCGAAAATAATTTGCTAGAAGAAGATTAAAAACATAAGCCAATTCTGTTTTTATTATTATTAACGAGTCCCGGCCACCTACTTTCCTCAAGCCGTATTATAAAGCAAGATGACATTTCTAGATTTTCGGAATACTCAGATAGCCGCTGTTAAACAAAATCATCAGCTACTAAATATTAGGGGGCATCAAATATTTACTTACAACCTACGTAAATCCTACGTAATAAAAGAATAAACTTGTTTATTTCCAAACAGTGGCAGACAGACAGAAATGTAGAGTGTCGCGCGCTCCTTGTGTGACAAGGAATTATTCGCGAAAGAGTTAAGATAGCCGCTGGGACGTCAATATTTACTGAGTAGCCGTTGCTATGATAATTATGATAAAAACTGTAATACATTAAATAATTTAGAAAATACGTGAATTTTCTCATCACTATCATCCCCCCTTTGTGGGTGTATACGTGGATGATATTTTTGAGATTTGAGAGTTCAAAACCATAAAAACAAAACAAAATGTTGAAAGGTATTTAATTAAATTATTCAGAGAGCATACTGATATTGAATGTGCAATATGTTGCCTGTGAGCATCAGATTAATATCCTCTTTTGAGGTGCCTAATGGTGCGGATGATGATGGGTATTATTCGAATTTCACTCGAGCTCGAGCAGCCAATAAATCTTTATCGACACGTCGCAGATTTCGAAGCCGAGCTTGTCGATCTACATTCAACGCTTTATTTGTCTCGAGGTGACAAGTTTCAACCATTGACAAGCTCACTCACCGCAACCAATCATAACGTAACAGACAGGTACAAAGCCGCCAGACCATAGAACTCAATGATCCCAAATATTGTGATGTGCGAGTTAAGTTGCCGCCAGACAGTCCTTAACTCATACTTACAATAGATTAGTTACATGTACAAAATTTAAAATTGCACTTCATTGATTATACTTATGTTTAGCTGCTATTCTTTAAAATGCCTTGATATGCTCTCATTTCCTAAACATTTTTTCAATAATTGGATGCTGGCTGCTGCGTCAAAAAAGTTTCCTATTGTCAGTTTTATCCATTTATTTTTGCCTGATAATTTTACAAAAGCTAATCGGCACATTGAGTTGTATAAAAATAGCTCTTCTCGCTTTATACCGCGCAAGTGACATCGGACTTTGAGTAAGGCAACGTCTGGTTCGACTATACGTACCATGTAGATTTCTTATGTAATTTGAGACCGAAAATAACAACTTGTCATATTGGTAATCCCAAAAACGCTGTCGCCTAGATAAATCAATCACGGACAGACAGCAGATAAGTAAAGTGGCTCGGTGGAGAACACAGCCGCCTAAATTCTACATAACAGAGTCACATGCTGTGACGCCTCTCCCGAACAAATATTGAATTAAAATTAACTGTAATAATCAAACTAGGTGAAGGATGCCAACGAATTTCGAAGTAAATTATTTTAAGTGTAATCACGTAGGTAGGTAATTTATGTAGACTGAGATGATTAAATTCGGGAGTCGCGATAAAGCCGGCATAATTTTAATTATGACCTACTGTGGAACCTACATAAAGGGTTAACCGGTTGATTAATGACGAATTTAACGACCGAATTCACGAATCACACTGTCTTTTGACCTTTTTGTGTAAAATATTTCAGTCGGCCTACGAGTGACGAAGACTGAAAAATATTTTAAAAAATGGGAGACATAATTACGAATACAACTTTTTTTTTTAATATTCATGCATTTTATTGTGCGAATTGGGGATGTCTATTTTTTTGCAATGTATAGTAAATCGAAAACCATTTCGAGATAAATGCTTTCTAACTCGTTTTCTGTAGTTATTATTTTTAAAAATAACGTAATGAATTTATTAAATAAGAAATAAGCAATGACTTTCATTTGACATTGGTGTATTTTGCGTGACCGGTCGTACTTTATTGTGTGTGGTTAGATTCTTCACAATTTACGCGTGGATTATACTACGGAGTTTGATTTGGACCCACTGTCTGACATCTAGCACTTTGACAGTGCCAGTAAAGTGACACAGTGTATAGTGTACCACTACGCAAAAAATAATTAAAGGGGTTGCCTTATCGTACGCATTTAGATAGATTTAGAAATTTGGCATTGTGGGAGGCCTCAATTATAATCTGACGTCATCAACTAAAATAGTTTCAATAATTAATTTTGAAAAAAGTAGAGAACTAAATGACAAATATTGAAATTAGTTTCTTATAATTGACTTTTCTATACAAAAAAAATATAAAAACCACTAGTAATTTTTTTTAGACATTCCCAATTGGCGCACATTCACTTAGTGATTGATGATATAGCGCGGAGCGCCATCAGTGCGTTTGTGCGGTTTTAGTTATTGAGTTGTTGTGAAATAAAAATACATACAAATAAATACATTTTAGTCGAATCGTGAGCGCAACTGAATTAACTACAACGGTGTAAGTACCTTTCGAGAAATGAAAACTTGCATGCTGTTATGTTTATCAAAATGAAAATATCATGTGTTTTTTTATATGTAAGGTAAATGTCTCTGTGCTTGACACTGGACCCAATACATGGCACCTTAAATCTTATGTCATAGTAAGAGAGGTGACAGATGGGTGTCACCTACTAGGCGTTGAAGTGTCGAGCATTAGTACGTTTACGATTTAACAAAAAAAAAACTTTAAAGTTCTTTCAAATTTCTTATATGTATTTTTAAAGCTATGCAATGTCTATAATAAAGACAATACTAACTATTTCAAATGTGAATCTAGTGTTTTAGAGGTCTAGCGTCACTATTTAGAATTATTTATAGTTGATAGAGAGTATTATCAACTAGGTATACAGAGTCCAACTTCATAACTGCAGAACTCCTAAGGATAACAGGGTGGAATTTAAAACGTGATACAAAATTAGTGTTTCTAACTCATTTAATGTTGGGCAACATAATGCTTTACTTAACTCAATTTTAAATAGGTAAAAAAAAAAAAAACTCAATTGTTAAAATAAGTCTGATAATGATAAAATTTAGGATGTTATACAGGGTGTGTCCTGTGACACGATCAATAAATTAAATTATACATCCTTTAACTAATCAGTAATTAAGTCCAAATGGTTAAAAAAAATTAAGTAGGTACATGAAAAACAAAACATTCAAAAAACAAAAATTAAACCAGGCGGTCACCCATCCATGTACTGACTGCGCCCGACGTTACTTAACCTCGGTGATCGGACGAGAACTAATTAAAACAATTGAGTTAGTAGAAACACTAATTTTCTATCACATTTTAAATTCCATCTGTAGAACAGCTTACTTGTAATTTCAGCCATTCATTTCAGCCATAGGACCTCCACTGATGGGCATAGGCCTCCCTCATTGATACCCAATAGTCCATTGATAAATAATTAAAAATAAAGATTATAAGTTCAACGACATTTTAGGTATGTACAGTCAAGTGTAAAAATATGGGTGCACACAACTTGCTCATAAATATGTCCCATAGCTCTTATGTCGTCGAATTAAGGTATAATAGGTATGTAACGATGGGAGGATTAAATCGATACTTATTTTTAAAGTTAAGTAAGTATACCTACAGGCGATCTCGCCACAATTTCTAAAGTTATGGATTTTTGGGTAAAAATATAAGGTAATTTTACTTTCACGAAAATCATTATAGAATCAGGTAAACTTCCATATTCGCGGTATTGAAATTCCCTCCAATTACGAGTAGATTTCTACTATGTTTAGTCAGTTTTTACAAGCTTGTATTTAGCTCACCCCGTTTGTTTTATTATAATTTATTGTTTATTATTCTTGGGTCAAATCTTAGAAGTCGAATTTGACCCACTTCCAGTGGTCGGATTTGCTTGAAATTTGGTTTACTTATGTAGGTTGGATGAAAATGCAAGTACAGTCAACAAAAAGTACAGTCAGCGAAAAAGCTTGTATTGAAAATTAAATTTTTAACAAAAACTTATACTATAGGTACCTACTCGGCTTAGCGACGTAAGTAAGTGACTGCACGCCTGCACGGCTACCTATGATGAGTAATCTGGTTTTATCTACATTATGTATTGAGTGTTCTATTTTAAGAACTATTCAACTACAAGTGTGGATAAAAGGCTATTTTACGGTGGCGCAGTGTTAAGCGAAATTAAGATTACAAATAAATACATTTAATTCAACAAAAGTCAACATTACTATTAAAACATTTTTACACCGCTACAGTATAAATATTGAAGTCGCGGTGGCCTAGTGGTTTGACCTATGGCCTCTCAAGCAGAGGGTCGTGGGTTCAAATCCCGGCTCGCACCTCTGAATTTTTCGGTATTTATGTGCGAAATCACATTTACATTTGTAATTTACCATGAGCTTTACGGTGAAAGACAACATCGTGAGGAAACCTGGATACACCTGCGAAGAAATTCAATGGTGTGTGTGAAGTTCCCAATCCGCATTGGGCCCGCGTGGGAACTACGGCCCAAGCCCTCTCATTCAGAGAGGAGGCCTGTGCCCTGCAGTGGGACGTATATAGGCTGGGATGATGATGATGATGAGTATAAATATAAAGTCGTGATAGTCTTGTGATGTTTCGGCATATAGGAATGAGCATCCAGATAGATCGAATTTTGCAAAACATTTGTTGGAATCAAATCATTCATTGTTAGATTCAGATTCTTATGAAGTGTTACATTATTGCGGCAAGGGGTTGCGTCTGGATGCTCTGGAATGCATGGAAATAATTAGGTACAACACTATGGGGTCTATTATTAATGAACAGGTAAATTTAGTATCTTCTCCTTTACTGCGGCTTGGGTCGAATTTGAACAGTTAGTATTAATTAAATATGCCTTATAAATAAATAAACAAAAAAATTCAAGGTAGTTTTAAATATGTCAATAAAAGTTAATTTTTGTGGGGTAGTTTGAGAATAAGAAAAATAAAGTGGGTACTTGAGAAGTTACAGTGACAAGTTAAAACATTTGTTTTGGTTTGTTAGTTTAACGTTTGGTAGCATAGCATACGGTTGTGGTAACTCTGAAGATGAGCTCTGGTTGAGTTCGAAACGCGTCAGTGTAGCTTGGTGGTGGTGATGGTTGGGTTTATGTGATTTGTGTGTGTTCGTACAGTGTGGAGGTGGAGGAACTGCATGAACGCACATTTCTTGCATAAACGTAACTATTGTAAGGTCGCGGGTGAGCAAAGTAATTGTTTTAGTTCATAGTCTTGTCAGTGGTTTGACCTATGCCATCTCAAGGGGTCTCATTCTAAATCCCTAACATCGTTTGTCCTAATGTAATGTTTGTCCTAATGGTCGTTTGCCCTAACACTTTTTTTCTCGGAAAGCGTGAATTTTTCAGGAACTTTTTTGTGATTATCCTCTAGAACTCTATAGGTTAGGTTAGGTTTGTTTTATAAAAATCCAGAACAATTAATAGATTTTAAATAAAAAGAGTTAGGGCAAACGATCATTAGGACAAACATTACATTAGGACAAACAATCATTAGGGATTTAGATATAGAGCCCATCTCAAGTAGAGGGTCGTGGGTTCGAACCCGGGTTGGTAACTCTTAACTTTTTTGAAATTTATGTGCGAAATTAAATTTGAATTTTTTATGAGCTTTACGGCGAAGAAAAACATTGTGAGGAAATCTGCATTCACATGCGACGAAATTCAATGGTGTGTGTTAAATTTCGTCACAAACTGGGCCCGCGTGGGAACTAGGTCCTATTCACTCTGGGAGGAGGCCTGTGCCCTGGAGTAAGACTTATATAGGCTAGGTATATACTTCGCTTTTTATAGCAATAGGAAGATGGTAAGCGATCTTGGCGTGTCTTTATAACCGACTTCAAAAAAAAAGGAGGTTCTCAATTCGTCTGTAGGTATGTTTTTATTTAAAAACACTTTTGAAAAATATATCACATCAAATATGTAACAATTAGCAAGGACATTATGGTCATTTACCTCATTGACATTATTTTGCTTTCATATAGGTAAGTTACTATTGTTACTAAGTAGGTATTTTATTTAAAAGCGTTTTTCAATACAAAGTCTCATGAAGATTGTTTAGCCTATTTTTAATGCAAAAAACCGGCCAAGTACGAGTCGGACTCGCGAACGAAGGGTTCCGCACCATCCCAGAGGCATCTATAAAAAAAATCACAAAAATCACGTTTTTTTCTATGGGAACCCCGCTTAAATATTTCTTTTATTTTAATTTAATTGTTTATTTTTAAAGTGAATATAAAACTAAATATTCTGTGAATATTTCAAGCGTGTACCTGTTGCCGTTATGAATATCGAGAAAAAACGAGCAAAAAAAAGTCACGTTTTTTGTATGGGAGCCCCCTTAAATATTTATTGAATTCTGTTTTTAGTACTTGTTGTTATAGCAGTAACCGAAGTGCATCATCTGTAAACATTTCAACCGTCTAGCTATCACGGTTCCTGAGATACAGCCTGGTGACAGACGGACGGTCGGACAGACGGACAGGCGAACGGACGAACATCGAAGTCTCAGTACCTAATAGGTCCCGTTTTTACCCTTTGGGTACGGAACCCTAAAAACGAAGTATTGAGCATCCACTAGTCGAATTCTTAGACGGCTAAACTAATAGTTCACAATCGTTCATATATCTCAACGCCACGTCGACACAAAATCGTAGTCGGTTAATACAGTTTATTAATTTGAACTGTGTTTCATATGATATAGAGTTCATATTTGAATAAGAGTTGTACTGTAGACAATAAGCTTGTGATTCGTAGAAATCGTGCCGTTAAGTTGAACATCTACATAACGCAGACATCACGTCGTCCAGTCGATGAATTCAACTAGTCTATGGACTAAGTAGTCGATGAACGTAAATGAACGGTCTAGTTGAGTTAACGTTAAAATCGTGGACGACCCATCGCTAAACTCAACCACCTATTGAAATTGTATTTAGCTAGTTTTAACAATGAATAAACTAGTTAAACTCAAACAAATACAATCTCAAAGGAAATCAGTCTTTAGACAGCGTAGCGGTCGGCCACTCTAGTGTTTGTGTCAACAGATGGAACTACTGCGTGCTGTTCACCTCAATTACAGCAGCAAACATTACTACTTACCTACATTCTAATCAAAATGTCTCATTTGATTCTAAATAGAATTGACTGGCATCGTTTGTAACGTCACGTCACTTGGAAATAATTCTGAACCATGCGGAGGAAAAGAATAGAATAAGAATAGTTTATTGCTCAAACTGTATACATTTGTGGTAGTATTTACAGTTTAAACCGTCTCAACAGCTCGTCCATTTTGGACGTTAAATATCATCCACTTGAATTTCATTATTTTAATTATGATTCACAGAAGTACCTCTTCTTTTAAATCATAAATACATTTACATAGACCCAAAATACACTCCAGAGATCCTGCCTGGGAAATGCGTTACGCCTGGCTCAGCGAATGGCAGACGAAAGGAGAGCCACCTGACTTGTTTGAGCTAAACCCCCGCGAAAGACCCCCGGGTTTTGAAACGCAGTGTCGAGTGTGGTGCCTGGCCAACCGCTTCCGAACCAATGTTGGGAACTCCGCGTACCTCAGGAGTAAATGGGGCTGGTGCGAGTCGGCGGCTTGCGAGTGTGGGCACCCGGAACAGACGGCCCACCACATGGTACTGGAATGCCCGATCACTAGGTTCGATGGACACATAGATGACCTCAAGAAGCTGTCAGAGAAAGCCGTAGAATATTTCAAGAAGTCTAGATTTAAGTTTTAATTGTTAGTTTTCATTTATATTTCTTAAGCAGTTTTGCAGTGACCGTATCCCATATATTATATATATATTAGGGGACAATCTTACACAAATCGACCTAGTCCCAAACTAAGCAAAGCTTGTACTATGGGTACTAGACGACGATAAACATACTTATATAGATAAATAAATACTTAAATACATAGAAAACATCCATAACTCAGGAACAAATATTCGTATCACACAAATAAATGCCTTACCGGGATTCGAACCCAGGACCTCTAGCTTCGTAGGCAGGGTCACTACCAACTAGGCTAAAGCTAAATAGGTAACTAAGGGTTTCATTGGACGGATTGAATGGAAAATAGACAGCACAAGAGCACCTCAAAATGCAATGATTTGACTTTTGTCCGTGTCCGATATTTGAAAGTTTTCGAGTAAACCGCATCACAGAGATGTGTCATATACCTGCATGGGTTGGAGTTCAAAAAGTTGGACACCTTAAGAGGATACGATGCGCACCATTTCTCCATACAAACGTAGTCCCCTGTTTCCTCCCTGGATTATGGCTTTAGAGCCATTTTTTTTACTGTGTAATCTGTATCTACCCCAGCTATGCCCCTAAGTTTCGTTTTTTTCCATATTTCAATTAACATAAGAAATATGAGCTTTCAAAAACTGAAAAAATTGCGCGATATCAACGTCATTTTCAGACACTCATCAGAAAAGAATCCCTCATATAAACAAAAAAAGGAAAACATAGGGGCATAGCTAAATCTGTCCTCTAATTATTTTTGAAAAAAATAATTTTATTGGTCCAGTTTTCGAGAAGAAAACGGGACTACGAAATGCTGTTTTGATCAATTTTACGCGCCTATTACGGTCTGAGCTGCAGTTGTCCCGCTCTCGCTGTACTGACACGGAGGGATTCGGGCGAGACAGCGACATTTCATTAAAATAACTATTTCTCAAAAGTCTCTCAGCCATCGTATCCTCTTAATGACGGTAGTCAAAACTTGTATGAAAGTTTTTCGTTGTGATACGACCACCATACAGTTAGTTGTATGGGTAATTTTCGTGTCACAGTATATATTTTTTCCAGGTAGACGATTTGTATGGTTAACTACGATTTAATGCGGTCCAACTATTTATATAATAATCATAATAAATCTTTATTTCAGACGTTTTTACATCCATAATATTGTGTTAGTAATTAATTAAATCTTAGTCTATGTTAGTACTGGTACAGTTACAATTATAATTACAAACACTTATGTAAATTGTGCCACCCCGTTTGTCTGGCTAACCCAGTGCGTCCGAATGGGGCAATCATATTTGTCAGCAATGACACACAGGACTATGTTGGAAATCGCTCTAAGCCTCCCCAGCATCGAGACGATCATCTTGCGCATAATTCCTTGAAAACCGTCTGTTCGGGCCTCTACAAACATGAGTGAGGCACTACAATACCTAGGCAGTCCCAACAGCTGGTTGGGTCCCCACCCATATATAAACTGTCAGTAATTTATAAGAGAGTATTGAAACAACAAACTATATTTACATAGAAAAAAATCGTTTACTTTTTCTTGAATTAAATACACACCGTCTAGTCATTTGATATCCTCTAACAAGTGATTGAAATATTTTTGGCGATCCCTAGTCTCAAAAATAGCGTACCTGTGTGTAGGTATTATGTTAAAAAAAATATAGTTGTGATGTACTTTAGATGTATGTTATTCACCAACATTGTAGTAGACCTGTATGAAAAAATATACCTTGTTGTTTCTTGCCGGAATCTTCTCAACAGGGTTTTTCAGAACCGGTGGTACCTAGGCACTTCGACTTTCATAAGCGCTTGTTTGCCTAAATTGAATAAAGATATCTTGACTTTGACTTTGTAGTAATTGATTTCTCGATCATAAGTATTTAACTATAACGATTAATTACCGGTAATTAAGTAGTAATAGGTACATAAATTGTAATTATAACGTGCTTATAAACTTGAGTTATAAACTGTAGGGATAACTCTATGAAGGTTAACTTTATTGCATTAACATAAAGCGGGACCCTGCAGAATGTGACGTCGCTTTATATACTCAGCAGCAAATCTAACCGCCCACTTTACATACATGTTTCTAAGGAAGGAGGGCGATTAGATTTGCCGCGAGTATATTAATAAAAATAAGCCGGCTTCAACCTGGTTCGTTTGGCCAATAGATTTACTCTTAATTATCTCAAGTGTGTTTGTTGACGATTAACAATAAATGTTAACGAGGTAGTGACTTAATTATGAGTAGGCACCCATGGTAGAGTCATTTAACGATGATCTTTATGTTATTATTTACCAATGTAAAGCTTTGTGAAATAAAAGCATTATCGAATTTTCGATATCACTCTAGTCTTCATAAAAGCTACTCATATCGTCGCAAGTGTCACGGGATTTATGTAAAGTGGGATTGCCATCGACCTTAATAATTAAAACCAGTCAAGTGGTTAGGACACGAACATTGAGGATTGAGATAAACAATGATGTACGTTATTTGACCAGAGTTTAATATTACAATATATGTGCCCGCGACTCCGTCTGCAAAGAACTCGTTTATCGCTATCCCGCGGGAACTATTCAATTTTCCGAGATAAAAAGTATCCTATGTGTTAATCCAGGGTGTCAGCTAGCTCCATGCCAAATTTTAATAAAATCGCTTTAGCCGTTTAGACGTGAAAAAGTAACAAACATACACATTCACAAACTTTCGCCTTTATAATTAGTTATCTGCGCTAATAGCCGGTATACGGTGTGTTTGTGTGTTAATAATTGGATAGGGAACAGTATATTTGTATTTCAAACTAAATACAAACTGAAATATAGATGCACAGAAAAAACCCCAGAAAAAAGACCAATGCTGGGAATCGAACCCAGGTCCTCAGCGTTCCGTGCTGCGTGCTTACCCCTACACCACCACTGGTCTAGAAGTTAGCGACGAATTTTTCCCATACATCGTACACTTCAGTCTGTTATAATCACATGAGGCAGTGATAAAGCGCGCATCTATGTTATGCCCTCTACCGAGAGACTTCAACACTCCTTCGGAGCTACCCGCTCACCTGGACCAAGAGATGGCGCTACTAGGCCAACTTTTACAAGTTAAGTATGAAGTTGTATTTAGTTTGAAATATATGGTTTCACGGGATGACCGTAAAAGTAATAAAAAAATGAAGTTGAAGAAAATAAAAAATAAATAGAAAAGGATACTTCATACTTAACTTGTAAAAGTTGGCCTAGTAGCGCCATCTCTTGGTCCAGGTGAGCGGGTAGCTCCGAAGGAGTGTTGAAGTCTCTCGGTAGAGGGCATAACATAGATGCGCGCTTTATCACTGCCTCATGTGATTATAACAGACTGAAGTGTACGATGTATGGGAAAAATTCGTCGCTAACTTCTAGACCAGTGGTGGTGTAGGGGTAAGCACGCAGCACGGAACGCTGAGGACCTGGGTTCGATTCCCAGCATTGGTCTTTTTTCTGGGGTTTTTTCTGTGCATCTATATTTCAGTTTGTATTTAGTTTGAAATATATGGTTTCACGGGATGACCGTAAAAGTAATAAAAAAATGAAGTTGAAGAAAATAAAAAATAAATAGAAAAAGATACTTCATACTTAACTTGTAAAAGTTGGCCTAGTAGCGCCATCTCTTGGTCCAGGTGAGCGGGTAGCTCCGAAGGAGTGTTGAAGTCTCTCGGTAGAGGGCATAACATAGATGCGCGCTTTATCACTGCCTCATGTGATTATAACAGACTGAAGTGTACGATGTATGGGAAAAATTCGTCGCTAACTTCTAGACCAGTGGTGGTGTAGGGGTAAGCACGCAGCACGGAACGCTGAGGACCTGGGTTCGATTCCCAGCATTGGTCTTTTTTCTGGGGTTTTTTCTGTGCATCTATATTTCAGTTTGTATTTAGTTTGAAATATATGGTTTCACGGGATGACCGTAAAAGTAATAAAAAAATGAAGTTGAAGAAAATAAAAAATAAATAGAAAAAGATACTTCATACTTAACTTGTAAAAGTTGGCCTAGTAGCGCCATCTCTTGGTCCAGGTGAGCGGGTAGCTCCGAAGGAGTGTTGAAGTCTCTCGGTAGAGGGCATAACATAGATGCGCGCTTTATCACTGCCTCATGTGATTATAACAGACTGAAGTGTACGATGTATGGGAAAAATTCGTCGCTAACTTCTAGACCAGTGGTGGTGTAGGGGTAAGCACGCAGCACGGAACGCTGAGGACCTGGGTTCGATTCCCAGCATTGGTCTTTTTTCTGGGGTTTTTTCTGTGCATCTATATTTCAGTTTGTATTTAGTTTGAAATATATGGTTTCACGGGATGACCGTAAAAGTAATAAAAAAATGAAGTTGAAGAAAATAAAAAATAAATAGAAAAAGATACTTCATACTTAACTAGTATATTTGTCTATAACAATACTTAACGAATGGCGCAAAAGTTACCATGACATGGTTCTGTTGTGGCCTAGAAATCAAATGGTTTAACTGTACATCGTGCCATATTTATGTACCTACCTGGGACAGTGACATCCAGTAGATACGCCCTCGCGGGGCTTTGGCAAGCATCCGCATCGAAGTCCAGAAACACTGTCCCCAAGACTGTGAACAGAACGCCCCAGGGGTGGTAGTTACTGTCCGCAGTATCCAGGGCAGAGCTTCGCGGTCCCAGCACGAAAGGCACCTCGGTACGATTCGCTGGTCGTTCGTCACCCAGTGCATATCCTATGGCTTCACCGTTCGGCACTAGAATTAACCCTAGAAAAATAGAATGCATAATCGAGGGTTATTGAGAGAACAAGAATACTTAAGTTTTTAATGTACAGCGCCAGTGCATCTGGACAGAGGATCTTATTTCGCTTCCTATATATACTTACTAAGAAGTCAGTCAGACGAGTAAGTTTAATAGTTTGTACAAGGCTTTTTCAGGTTTGACATCATAAAATGCCCATCATTTACGTTACGAGTTAGTTACATACCAAATGTTTTCGTCAGAACTAATAGTGCAAAAATACTTATTTTATAAACATTTATTGAAAAAAAAAATGATTTTTATAGTGGTAATTAGAACTAGAACGCTCTGATTTACAAGGTAAAACATGTTTCTTTGTCTCATTTCTTTATCCAGCATTCAAAACTGATTGTTACGAATTATTACAGTTATGTAGAGTAAATACAGCGGCTCACCCAGTAACACTCCAAGAGACATCATTACGATGAACGGCCGTCTCCTGCCGAATCTCGACCGGCATCTGTCACTAATAGAGCCCAGAAGCGGGGTCATAAAAAAGCCCACCAGTGGGGAAAGCGCCCACACCAGCGTCATTTGATGGTGAGGAACACCGATCTGGAGGAGGGTTGGGGACACGAAGGCGGTTTCCCCGGCGTAGGAGAATTCTATTCCCATAACCGCTGCTGATATTCGCATTAGCTCGATACGGCTTTTTCTCCTGAGAAAAAAATAATTTGTCAACTACATTCTAAGGAACTAAGCAAAGCTTGTGGTATGCAGATTAGACAAGGATTCAACATAAGTAAGTAGGCTTATTGTCTAAGGCACTACCGGTTACACTATTTCTTTCTGTAAGACGGTATAAGATGGTGTCAGAAAGAGAGGGTGAAATCGAAGGCAAGCGCTCGCGCGTTAGATAATACGGCAATTAAGTACATGCTAAATACCCGAACCTCGACAGCAAATATTCGCATGTTTCATATAATTATCTGCCCTGATCGAGAATAGAACCCGGGATTGGAAGCTTCGTAGTGATGTTCACCAACCACTAAGGCTTCTCCAGTCTGTCAGTTTCAATCCCTTACTTGACCAGATATTCCAGCGTAACAATAGTAGTGTCAAATGTATGAAACAGGTTCAGTTACTCGTACTGTTGTGCTTAACTTAGGTTTAAAGGTTTTTTTATCCCTAGACTGCGCAAGTAGCTTTAGTTAGGTAGGTACCTAAAGACTGAATCAAATTGAACATATTAGGTAATAATTTAATTTTCTGTTTTAAAAGTTAATGTTTTTTGTCATTTTTACTGCCTTGTTCAATACTACATCTGGCATCCTGCAAGCGTACTATTTATAAGTTTCGTTTCATTAAAAAAACTATTTCTGAGTATTCGAGATTCGATACCGACAAAATTTGAGTGAATAAAATTAGCGTTTTATCAAGTTATTACATTACTTTAATATATCGATATCGATATCGGTAGATATTATATCGTAGCTAGATATGACGAAATAAATGGCGACAGTTTCAATTTAATGAAGAAAATAACAGCTGCGTTAAACTTTACGATTTTTATCAGCATTGGATACAACGAACGAATCACAATCTATTCCTTAACTTTTTTGTACACATATCAATTGTTTCTATTTAAGCTACTTTGCTTCGTCACAGAGCGGGAAGGCATCGAAGGTACGGTAATTGGATTAGTTACATAGATAGCTGATGGAGGAGCAAAGTACAAATTTTAAGTCTAATTATAAAGCAATAACGGGGGATTGACGCTTATATGCATCGTCTAATTGAAGAACTTTTACGTAAAGTTTGCCTAAAGGGCATCGCCCGTCTATAAAATCTACTCATGCTGATCTTGCTTCGAAATAAGACAGTAAGATTTCATTTTACCCCTTGAATATTGTCAAAATTGATAAAATTATTGAACAAGATTTTTAAAAACGGTGCTTAGGTAAGCGTGTTATCCACGCAAAAGTTGATTGGTAGAGATCTCTTAGAGTTCGACTTTGTAAATGTATCTCAAGGATAGACCACTGTCTTTTCCCCCCATAATTACATAACATTTTTGTATTCCAGCTCGGGATCGCCTTCCAGAATTGGAAATCTATTAAGCGAGGCCAACAGGGCAAATTCCGAGTAAACGCAGTTCCAAAATGCAAAATGGACAATAATAGTCATAGAACTTTGAACATCATGATTCATCTGAATTTTTAAATAATTCTATTAGTAAGCAAGAATAACACGTGATCCCCAGCGAGTATGCTAAACCAAATACAGGTAAATATTTTATTAGAAGCTTTGAAATAGGTAACTTTTATAAAACTCTCCCCGGGGCGCTCTCAGATTCCGCTATCAATCTCAGTCAATTTGCCAACTTATTATAGGTATGAAAGGGGGACCCCTTCCTTCGGCTCTCGCTGCGTTGACTTTAACAGATATTTGTGGCTGGTTTTCAAAAAAGTTCTACGAATAATTTGAAAGACTTAGTTTAGATTGTTTTACAATTTTGCTCCACATGTAAGTAAAGTTTGTAGTTCAATTCTTTATTTTTTTTGCCGAATAAAAAAAATCAATCAAAAAGCAGCAAATAACTCTTTAAACATCACGAAATTTACTCTTAGTTTTACCGCATTCAAATAAGAAGATGCCACATGTTTTCTTTAAGATTTATTTATCAGAAACAACTTAACAATAAGTGGACTAAGTAGGCGGATCAAAATATTGTTTATCAGCTTCCCATACCTTTAAAGTAGTTCATTAACATTTTGATTTCACTCACACACACTCACAACTCACAGTCACAATCACAACTCACAACAAAGTACTGGAACTCCTAAATGTGAAGTCGATTTTTAAAATTAAATGTTATTTGAAGTGAAACTATCAACGTACCTGAATATATCACTATATTCGCTCTCCTGCCAGATTTTCTCCGGGGGATCATCTGAATTCGGGATCCCAAACAAGGAGTCCTTGAAGGCCTCCTTCACCCCTCTAGGGTGCTGTTCTTTCCACTGCGACCACCGCTCCTTGCAACGGTCTCTCGCCCCATGCAGACGGCCAGTAAACCCCTGGTACTCATGCAATTTATCTGCCATTACTAACCAAGTACTGCTTTTCTCATTAAACGCAACTGATCAATTTTACAGGAACTCGCGAAACGTTGAAACTACGAAACCGAGATCATTATATGTGTTTATTTGTACAAAGTATTGATAAAGTTGTTTGTTACCAGTAACTATCTGTTAGGGTATTTGATAACACTTGGTTTTAAGTTAGTTGTAACGAGGTAAGTTTGCTAGTGTAGTGGGCAGTAGTTATGGCGAGTCCGGACGACGGAAGTGTACTGGCGCTCGCGCCGCCCTCGCCAACGGCCGCCCGCCCTGCGCGCTACTGACTGAAGATGTAAAAATGCACTAGAAAAGACTTAAAGATATTTTTAACATCTAATTGTAACTGGAAATGGAAACATTGTATCTATATAATAAGACCTAGAGTATTGAGTTTAATTGCAGTTCTTGAAGAAGGATGGGCGCAGACACGAGTATCACTGTTTGATTAAAAGTAGACTTTACGTTCGTTAGTAGTTTCTGGTAACAATGATCTGAAAAGATGGTTTAATATGCAGTCTTAAGGAATCGAATGTCTATAACTGTAATCTTATAGATGAACTAACTTGTACTCTATGCTGCAAAAAGGCTGCAAAGGGATTATTTTAATGTTGATGTCAACCGAGAAATCCCAACCCCTATGTATTTACCTAATAAGGAAGAATACGTGACTTAGGAGTACCTATTTGTTGAAAATATATTTAATTTAATACGTCTCTTACATACGTTATGATTTGTTCAGCACAGTAATCTTGTTGCGGAAATAAGCTTAGTATTCCGTTACTTACATGTTTTTGCCTTTGAATGTGTCCCGGAACAGGGATTAATTCTAAATATTCCCTTTCGCAGCGTCTCAACAAAAAACTGTTAATTTGTGTACAATTACCTGTGACATGAAAACGTCTGTACTTAATTTTAAAAAAGCCGTTGGTATTATTTTATTTGAAATCAAACTCGATCTCTCTTTTTAACTTATATACACCGTGAAATTTTAGTGGTTGTTTTCCCGAAACGAGGTGATTTAGTATCGATTGTACAATCAATTTATAATTACTATTTTGACCAGAGTCAAAAATCCAATTGTGAAAAACGAAAGTCGAAAATGACCGCAAACAAATAGTAACGCTTCGTTGGTACCTAACCTATCGTACGATCGTACGCTACTTGTACCAACGAAGCGTTACTATTGGTTTGCGGTCATTTTCGACTTTCGTTTTTCACAATTGGATTTTGGACTCTAGTCAAAATAGTAATTATAAATCGATTGTACAATCGAAACTAAATCACCTCGTTTCGGGAAAACAACCACTAAAATTTCACGGTGTATATACGTCCCACTACGGGCACAAAACAATATCTCTCCTACGACCAGGCTTTTTTATTTTACTGTTAACACGAACTTCAGACTTCGCAAGAGTTACTGGTGGCTGCGATTCCAAGGACATTGAGCAAGATTTTGATCACGATGAATTTGGGATTAGAGATAATTTTGTAGGACTGTTTAAAAAAATATTATTAAATCAAAACTATTTTCTCTGATGAAATAATCAACTTGTACTTTTCGAATTTGATAAAATGAGATACCTAGATGCAATCATATTTTTTTTTTCAAGGAGAACAAACAGAAGCAAATGTATTCAATATGTACTTAGAAATTAGATACAAAAAATTACATGCACCTACTCCCTATCTCCCATTAAAACATGTGGGTGATATGATTAAGTAGACTAGACTCACACTATATGTATACTGTCTGTCTTCACCATTATCATGAACATAATTAACATACTCTGCACTACTTTGGACTCTAAAATTATTATTCTCAACTTTTTACCCGTTCAGCTACGGCACAATTATTTTATTTCACAACTTGCCCTTGAGTTGCGAAAGGACAATTTTAGTATTGAATATTATCTACTTGACTCCAACGGTGGTTTATTGATATAATTATTATAGTAGGTATTGTACAGTATATGCACGTGCGGCTTAGGGGATATGTAATTAATGCGTTGAAGTCCTGGGCTTTGGCTTCAAGATAAATATTTACATAAATGAAATTATGTTATTGAATCAACTGTTTACAGCGGAACATGCATTATTTTGCTATATTTTATCAGATATCGTTTAAGATAGAGTGACAGCTATCAAGCAAAGATAGGTACTCTAACGTTATGATATTAACTTGTCCAAAATTGTCCTCATCATTTCAGCCGACGACGTCCGCTGCTGAACCATCTGCATCCAACGCATTCTCGCAACCTTAACCCGACTGTCGCTCCATCTTGTTGAAGGCCTGCCTACACTGCGTCTTCCGGTCCGTGGACGCTACTTGGGAATTTTTTGGCCCCACCGGCCATCAGTTCTACGAGCGATGTGCCCTGCCCAGTGCCCACTGCCACTTGAGTCTGGCAATTCTTCGAGCTATTTCGGTGACTAGTTCTTGCGCGGATTTCATCATTATAATGTGATCCCGCAGAGAAACTCCTAGCATAGCCTTCCCCATCACCCTCTGAAATTAAAATTGGCTATAATGCCCAATTCTTGAAAAAATATAAAAAGTCACTTCTGCAGAAGCTATGTTTGTTAGCGCAGCTTGCCTCGGGGATTACGCTTATTGCGTCCCAGGGCGCGATTCACGACTGATTGTTTCCTCCAATACCAGTGAGCAAACAGTCGGTTTGTCCGCGTCTTATTACTTCCACTGACTTCGCGGGCCATTTCACACGATCAAATGTGAATCTACGCGCACCCTTATTGTGCCAGACAGACGGTAAACGGTTTATATGTGTGATTTCGGGATCACGCTTGTAAAATTTGAATAAATGTGACAGAAAAAACGAAATGCCGTTTCTTAATTGATTTGTGCCAGATTGAGAATATCACCTCTCGCTAAAAAATGTTTCTAAACCTCCTTGGAATTTGGTTTGTACAATAATAAAAACATTTTATTAATAGCCACACTGTACAGTAATGTACTGGCATTGTACAGTAGTTTACTAGTCCAAGTTGAACATCTTTTAAACGACATAAAAAGGAGAAGGTTCTCAATTCGAGTGTATATTCATTCACTTAATTCGAGTGTATACATGCACACCAGGTAAGCGTTCCATAACACAAACTAGTAGATCTTAGGTCTTTCATAATATTATACTTAGACGTAGGTAAGTACTTTGAACTAGCCATGGCCAGAAGTTTGCACATTAGGTATATTCTTTTATATACTTAGGTAGGTATAATTTTTTTTATTTTTTACTTTCTTTGCACCTAAAAGCTGTCGTTTTATAAATGGATTTCTAAAAATAGTTTATTTGTTATAGAGAACCTTCGCAACAAAAATAGAATGTCGATGCGTCTCGGGCGGCTGTGTGCCGATGTGCTCCGCTAAATGGGAGCTCAACAGGTTTGCGGCAATGTGTTGTACTTACTATCTTCTATTAGTACCTACTAATTTCAAAATCCAATTAAATTCTTATGTTTTCGCGATTTTTATTAGATACTACATCCTACTAATATTATAAACGCGAAAGTTTGTAAGTATGTATGTATGTATGGATGGATGTTTGTTACTCTTTCACGCTAAAACGGTTTGACGGATCCTGATGAAATTTGCCACACAGATAGTTAATAATCCGGATTAACACATAGGATACTTATTATCCCGGAAAATTGTATAGTTCCCGCGGGATAGCGATAAACGAATTCTTCGCAGACGGAGTCGCGGGCAGCAGCTCGTATTTTACTATAGGGAACGTGCACATCGACGGTGCTGCCAACTGGTGCCATCAATTTGAATGTTTTACTATGTCAGTCAATATTTGACATTTACAATACGAGTAAATAAACATAATTTTATGAGTGAAAATACATATAATGTAGCTAATCATAATGTATTGTTGCGTTACTGGATGTACCAACACATCTAAAAACATAGTAAATCAAATGGGGTAAAATTTTACTACTTTCCAAGGAATAGTACCTACTCACATGCCATGGTTATGTGAAAAACGGCAAAAGCGGATAAACGTAGTAAAGGTACGTATGTATGAGATTTAAAAGCATTTTAAGATTACCAATGATATTATTAGTGAAAATAACTAAGTTTTTAGTTTGTAGTTAATACGATATTTTTATGTAAACATAACCTTTAAATCTGTTTACAGCAAACATTGGAATGATTGGTTTCCATCTAAAAATACAACAATATAAAGTGCTCACTTCATTGACAACAAAAAATTAGAAAATCCTACACATCCATCATAATGTTCCTACAATTTTCCCGGGTGAAGAAAACAATCCACAAAAATATATACAAATATACAAAACATACATAAAGAGAATGAATAAAGCGTATACTTTGAAAACATAATACATTTAAAAAATGAAAACGTCATTCAGAAAATATTTTACCGTTATTTTCACGTCGTAAGCAATGGAAATTTTTGTATGTGCGACATTTTACCAATGATCACTGTCTCATTTTCAACATCTAATGCACGTGGCCGGCCTCGAAGTGTTTTTGACCTTTTAATACGCTTTGGTCACGCAGTTGATCATTATTAATTGACCTGAACCCATATTTTGTAATATTAATCATGATATAAAATTATTTTGATTCTTGTTTACATTCTTGATAGCACGATGACAGATCTGATAAGTTTCTTTTTCTGTCCGCATAGTGTCGCTTTTGTCGCATTAGTGCTGCCACCTATAGTTACTGCACGTTCCCTATATGGGTATGAAACACACATCGGTTTTTGTGGGTTTGTCGGGAACAAGACTTTCATTATCACCATCATTTCAGCCGAAAGACTTCCACTGCTGAACATTGGCCTCCTCCAAGTCCTGCGCCGTCCACATCCAACGCGGCAGTGTAGGTAGGCCTCCAACAGCGAGCTGAGCTGGAGCGAGGACCTGGTTGAGATTACGGGAACGTGTTGGATGCGGAACATGATTTTACGGAAATTATTTTTTTTAAACCCTGTGGAGTCCTTATCAAAAGTCAAAACTTTTTTCATAACTAATAGAATTAAGATAGGTAGAATTTAAACCAACTATCCCAAAAATAACTAAGTATGTGTACCTACTCTCCTAGATCATTTCCCTGCGGAAGAAATGCTTATATTATAAAGCTGACTGCGTTTCCGCGGTGAGTTTTGAAAGCGTTGGGCTACTAGTTCTGCATTCTAAGATTTAATTTTTGTAAAGATTTTTTTTTTGTACAAGTTTTTATTTATTTTATTTTTGACTGTAATTTTTGTTGACTATACTCGCATTGTTGTACCAAGTTTCAAGTGATGGCATTAATCGTTGAAGAGATCCCTCCTGCGGAGACGATCCTGACTACACCACCAGTGTATCACTAACATATTATTATATATTGTCACCAGATTTACATAAGTAGGTATACCGAATTTCGGCTCAATCGGTTACCAGGAAGTGGTCAAAAAATGGTTTGCAAATTTTGTAACCACAACTTACATACATACAAACAAACATAGAAACGTAACGTTGCTGGTTAAATAAAAGTTTGTAAAAATAAGTCGGTAATGAACCATTAATACAGTAGGTAACTTCCACATATTTTCAAGGGATTTGCGAAAGTGAGTATTCAAGAGGGACGAGTGGCAGAAAAGAGGAGAGGTACTCATATTATCTCAGGTAACTGGGCACTTTAAAAAAATGGGATCCGCAGGATAGGATTCTGTAGTTGCCCTCTACAATTTATAACAATTACTCGTTAACTTATAAAACTTAATCAGCTGTAATAATTAAGCTTAAGTTAAGTAAACTACTGCCGTGAATTTTTTTACATTGAACTTGCTATTTGGCTGGCATACATCCGAGGGTATCCCTGAGTCAAAAACTGGTTTTAACACCTCTGAACTATTTATAAATAAAAGATCTATCTTAAGCCTACCAATGTCATGGGTTAGGTAAACGAAAAATGAAATTCATCCCACTTTTCTTGCAGAGGACTAAGCCTAAAAACTTTTTACTTATGTTTTATTTCACCATTTTTTTGGCGTGCTTATTATGTTTATGTATGCTTAATTTCGAATTTGTGGTACTTACTAAGATTCTCCGAGTTAAGCCACGTTAAGCTGCTAACAGTCATAGAGACAGAGCAGAGGGGTATGGTGAAACTATAAGAGTTCCTTGTTGACTATGGAACCCCACAAAGGAAAGGTGTTTTAGTAGAGAACTGATACCTACTTAAAGTACTACTATTTCTTCTTATCATGAAATACAAACATTCCGTTCCAAGGTAATTATGTCGCCAATCACTCAACAAAATATTGGTAAAACTAATCTTCCGCACACATTCCCCTATTGTTGAAATCAAAGATTATCAGAGTGCACATATTTTCCCATTTCAAAATGCTCGGCTCGCAAGCTATTAATGTAGACGTTAATAATTTATAGTATTATTTGTTTCAGGAAAATAAACAGCGTTGGTATCACAATGAGTGCAGAGTATAGAACAAGAGTGTCATGAGAACGTGACAAGGCTGGCTGCCGCACGACGACACTCTCTGTGTGCCATCGTGACGGCCACACAAAAAGAACACCGAACACAATTCATTTTAATACTTTTGTGAAGACCTGCACAGACGCCTAGAATGAAACTACCGCACGAACTGATATATTGAAGCAAATTAAATTCGCATTCATCATTAGTTGTGCCTTTAAGATGCTAATTTTGTTTTCGCGTTTTTCAGAACGTTGATTAATTTCACCATTGACGCATACCTTGAATTTGTATGAGATAATACGTACACGTCGGCGTTGAGCATTCAAACTTTGTAAGACAATGATATCTATTATTAAACTGGTGGTTTTGATTTATTTACTATTTTTCATGAAATAGTGCCCGTATATGAGGACATTAGCACTTATTAAGAATGTTCTGGTAATTCTTTCATAATCTTTAAGTAAGTATTTTCTTTTACTTTTAGTGAGTTCACGAGAAGTTTCTCGTATTCACGTACCTAAACATTGTATACTTAGTACATAAATTAATTAACGTATTACAATTGGCTAAACTCGATCGATCATTGAATGGAGGCCTATGTGTAAGAAAACTTTAAAAAATAACTAACTGTACAGTATACTGGAATATCATCGTTGTAATTCGAAGACAATCCAATCGTGGGAAAATGGGAAATAATTTATTACCATATTTAAATGAACATGCAAGGAGTTTAAAAATTAATCCCGAAAATTTTAGCAGGTAGTTGAAAGTTTTGCTGAAGTTTTAAACGTTTTTCAGGATCTTTTAATTGCGGTTAACAAACATTTGCATAAATTGGTCGATGTCCTAAGTGTTCGCCCTCAAAGGCTTAATTAAGTTTGGAATGCAAAATTGTGATTTAAAACCTTTACAGGAGTATAAACCAGCTGCAGAAATATTTTAAATACATTTTAAGCCACTTGGTATGTTCTCGTAAAAGCTTTTAAAGTTATCCATTGAGATTGGCGACTGCAAAATTCCACCGAACCATTAAGATTTGATGCATATCACTTTTGTGCCACGACAGACAGACCACATTTCCTTTATTCGCCTGCTACTCATAGGTTCCTCGTTAATTTATTTCCTAAATAAAGATTAAACGGCATACTGATAATGAACAGATTAGCTTTATTTTCAAGGCCACGGCAACAACCCTGCGGTTATTTCCATAATGCCGACGTCCTCGAGTATCAATCATGTGTGACAGGTGACAGTTTGCTATAACTCTTATAAAAACATATCACTGATAACGGCAACCTTATCCGACTGAGCTCATTTGAGAAGAATATACATTCAGTTTTGACTTGCTTGACGGCGATTTCCGCTACCTGTACCAGTGAACGAAGCAGATGTAGCCAGAAGTGAAACTACCACTACTCCCGCAATCATTATGGCATTGCGTTTTTGATCGATTTCATTATGTAGGTACAACACAACATCAGTAGCACCCTCAACTACATCAACTACATTTTAGAAGGTTTAATTTAATTCCAGCTCTAGTGTTTCTTGCTTTTATTGTCGACTAGTTGTGCCCGCCGTTTCACCCGTGTTTATGCTTAGGTACTGTGTCGTAGCGTGATGTTACGTAGCCTATAGCCTTCCTCAATAAATGAACTATCCAACACAAAAATATTTTTTTAATTAGAACCAGTACTTCCTGAGTTTAGCGAGTTGAACCAAACAAACAAACTATTCAGCTTTATAATATTAGTTTAGATTCATTCCGTTTTATTTGTAGGTACAAAATAATTGTTGAGAATGGAGCCTTATTTTATATAGGTATTGACTCACGCTCGCACAGAGACGAAATGTAGAGGTATCTAATGTAAAAGGGCCTCTATTTTATCACTATCGCCATTACGGGATTCGAATCGCTTGCAAACGGGTCATACACAGCGAAAGAAACAAAAGTCGTCTCCCCTGTGGACATTAAATTAGCGAGTCCGAGTCAGCAAACTTAAGATTTATTTAAATGGGCCGAAAGTTGACCAGGCGTCCCACACGCCGAAGTAGACTTGACTAAAAAATATTGGCTATGGCCCCTTAACTTTTGCAATGTCCACAGGAGAGACGCGAACAAAAAAATGTGTATGACCCAAACCCAAACGACTAATATTTTTACAAAAATTATGGGCGTAAAACCTAATTGGGAGCCGGGGTATAATGTAGCGCGGAGAGAGAGCAAAGACGAAAATAGGTGATCAATGCGCATTACACCTCTATGATAGTCATTTTATGATAATATCTGTGACATTTGCAGTGATAACTCTTAGAGGTGTCAATAAATCAATTTTTTTTACTAATACATGCCGTCACAGGAAACAAGGTAAAATGGCTTTACTACCATCCATCATCCCAGCCTATATACTATATACGTCACACTGCAGGACACAGGCCTCCTCTCAGAATGAGCCCAGAATGAGGCCCAGTACGGATTGGGAACTTCACACAGACCAATGAATTTCTTCGCAGGCTTTACCAAAATATCATATCTTTCCTCTACCTTATTTTCTCCCAAATATCGATTTAGTTGTAGCTTCTACCATAACTACTTGTTATCTATTCTGTAGTTATACCCTATAATTTAAGATTCGAATCTTTAGTCTTTGCATCGCTGAAAGAGAATCTCGAAATTAAGTGGACCTTTCCTTTTAGTTTAATAATTAGACTCTAATTAATTCGAACATCTTTCGGAAAGTTGGTTTTACATATCTAATCTTTACAAGTTTAAATTCGGTTTAAACTATGAATGTATCTGTTTGTTGGTTGCCACTTCGCTAGGCTTATATCAACACAACAATTATTACCCCTATATTTCTTTTGTTTGTGTGTAAATAATCTGCAGCACCATAACACAACCTTCCTAGGAAAAATACGTCAGCTAGTAGTTTGTTTTAGTTCTGATAAAGCTTCCGGCGCGCATTGCAAACACTTACACGATAGGTACCTAATTGGCATTGATCACTTTTTTACAATGTGGTCTAATTCCAAAACCATTTCGAGGAATAGGTTTATTAAATCATTTTATAACATTGTAGTAAAAAAATATTAAACGATCGAGTGTATTTTTGCAAAATAATGTTTGACCTTTGTTTGACCTTTCTGTGGGCATTAACTTTGAAATTCTTTGCAACAAGAAAAAAAAAACCGTCCGTCTAGTTTCTCTATACTATTCTCTGTCACTTCGACGTAGGTAGTTATCATCTGTCAGTTTAAGTATACTATTTTGCAAAACATTCTTCGCGTTTTTCATATTTTAATAATGGATTTATACAGGAAGTGTTTCATTCCTACTTGTGGAAATGATTCTGTCAATAGTCCAAACAAATTAATTGTTTGCATTAGAGAAGATTTACAAGAGAAGTGGTGCCGCAAAGTTAATTCAAAGTTTACAAGATGTACTTATTGTTTTGAGGATCATTTTAATGTAAGTATGGATTAAATCCGCCAAAGAACTTTCAAGGGAACACTTCTGACCATTTTATTTTATACATACAAAAAATACTATAGCCGTAAATCGTTTTTTTTACCTATTCTCTTGGAAGAATCGGCAACTTTAGTGTTATTGTTATTGTAATGTAGTGACATTGTCAGATGAAACTAACCATCGATTGTGACACATTTTTTTTGTCATTATGTCTGTGGTTTATACACAGATTCAGCCGCGGCATGTAATTTACGAGAAGTCGTATCTCAAATTTTCAATAAATTATAAAAAAATATTGGAGTGATGAAGTGCTGAAATATTCAAATTAGTTTCTTAAAATGCTCTATATTTTCGATAAAAAAAATAAAAAGGGGGTTAGAAAAAATGATCAATCCCAATTAACTTGCAAAAAATATCGGAAGTTTAAATTTCCTTTAGTGATTCCTTACGCTTTTTAAGTTTATTTAACTGCCCATATGATCGTCCATCATGATATGATGACTCAATAATTTCGTCATTTTAAAATTTTTGTTTCAGCTTTATTTGAAAATACTTCAAATCTTATCATGAATCCGTCAATAACTACCGGGCTACGAAGCACGTATTTTTATAACGACAGATTTCCTCCTTGATACGCATTTTGTCGTTCAGAAAGTAAATAAGTATGCTTAATAAAAAGCCGTATCGTAAATGAATGAAATCATTAGCTGTTGTTGTAAAACTGGATGCAAGTATTTATACAAGAAATTAGGGGCAAGAATCAAAGTACACGGAGTCTTTTACTTGAGCCATGTCATAATGATTGTTTTTAGAAAATGCCTAGACTGTTTAGGCTTGTTAATAGTACATACCTAACTAAGTACCTATAATAGATTTCACGGTTGCAGCAGAGTTGCAGAGTTTGAATAGACATTGCAATCGGTACTATATCTCAGGGGTACCCTATCTCTGGAATCTTCATGAGATTCCAGGTTTTTAAAACTCCTGGAAGAATAGCAGTCTTATTTGCAAATCTCAAGATTTTTCATTTTAAATCAATGAATACAACACAAAGAAATTTTCTTGTGAATTATTTTACATTTGCGAAAAAATACAATACAATACAATACAAATATTCTTTATTGATCACCAAAAACAGTACAGTAACAATACAAAAATAAAAATTCAGGTAGACAATAGGCGGTCTTATCGCTAAAGCGCTTAAAGCGATCTCGAAATCATAGGACTAGGTCCTAGGGTCTTTAGGTTAGGACTTTAAACTTTTCCACTTGACATTTCAATTCTCTATCCTAGTTGTGTCATTGTATACCTAATATTAAGGAGTACTTTAACGCGTTTTTATTTCTTTCAACTACCTACTATTTATCTATAATGTGCGGCTCCACCACGTATTTCTTTTGCATAAGATACGGGCATGTCCCTGGTTCAACACTTACTACTTATAGATGAAAAAATTTATCGCCACATACTTGCACTAATATCACGACATTATGAGGGTTCGAGGACTTATTTCTCTTCTATGCACATTTAGACTTCTCTATGTAACGTTTTTAAACAAGGAAGACAAACTAACGAGTGATAGCCGTATAGCCCACAGTATGCTTAGTATAAGTTTTACTTCACCAAATACTTCTCGATTGCGTATAGTCCGGGAGCCAACTGCAAGAAACCCTAACTTATAAAAAAATTGAAAATACCTACTCTGTAGGGGTAGCTGACTTTTAGTAGCTTCAACTGCTCTTGGTCGGCCGCGGCTTAACTTGGCAAATTTTGCGCAAATTAAAAAAAAGTGGTGCAAAAAAAACCTCATAGAAAAATAGAATGAAACTTGTATTGGTTACCATTGGTTTGCGGTCATTTTCGACTTTCGTTTTTCACAATTGGATTTTTGACTCTAGTCAAAATAGTAATTATAAATCGATTGTACAATCGAAACTAAATCACCTCGTTTCGGGAAAACAACCACTAAAATTTCACGGTGTATGTATTTGCTAATTGAATAGATAAAAAGAAAAAAAAACTTAAACCTAAAAAACCTTAAATTTATAAACGCAAAAGTTACTCTGTCTGTCTGTTGCCTCTTCACGCTTTAACCACTAAACCTATTTCGATGAAATTTAGTATAGAGATATATTGTGACCCTGGGAAAGACATAAGATAGATTTGATCCCAGAAAATTGTATGGTTCCCGCGGAATTGCGATAAACGAATTCTTTTCTCTTCTTTCTTTCTTTTTTTCTTTCTTTTTCTTTTATATCTTTGCAGACGGAGTCGCGGGCAACAACTGCTATTTGGCAGGGTGCCCATAAGGCTGGCATACGCATTTTGTCCGTTATTATATTTAAACTATATATATTTTTTCACTTCTCATGCTCTAAAAGTAGGTCAATATAGCCTTACGGAGTAAAGTGAGTGCTTTAGTCCCTAGGGAGTAAAAGTAATTCATTTCGAGTGACTTAGATAAACTCAAACAGCCAGTAGTAAAATAAGATTGTGTGGACCATTTTCACGACGAAAATGTTACGTTCTTAGTCTACGTGGTCTTAGTTCTATGCTCTTTCCGCATAGAAGGTGGCGCCATTATATTTTTTCCAGTTTGTGTATGGGCGAGTTGGGGGCGGGTTGGGAGCGGGTTTTAGGCGGGTTGGGAGCGGGTTGGGCGCGGGTTGGGGGCGGGTTGAGAGCGGGTTGGGGGCGAGTTGGGAGCTGGTTGGGAGCGGGTTGTGAGTGAGTTGGGAGCGGGTTGGAAGCGGGTTGAGAGCGGGTTGGGAGCGGATTGGGAGCGGGTTGGTTTATTATAAAGTTTCAACTCTTCCGCGCGGAGGGACTCCACGCACTGTTTTTTTTTATTACATCTTTTTGTACTAAACTTACTATTTTTTTCTCGCAATCGAAGTGAAAAATAGAGTTTTCACCTGGAGACTAAAAGTCAATATAAACCCTCGGATAAATAGACACCCTCGCTAAAGCTCGGGTGGCTAACCACCTCGGGTATATATTGGCTTCTTTTAGTCCCACGATAAAAAATATACTATGACACGCTCCTTGCACTCACCCTTATATGAAGGAAAATTCAGCCTTTTCAGTACCAACGAAGTTGGCTAAGCGATGGTGTGTTAATAGGATTGATCGCGGCGCGGGGCTTCATCAGACGCGGCTAAACTCGGCTTTGGACGTCACAAACGTCGCTTCCAAACTACTTATGCATACAAATTCTACAAAAGGACAAAGGCGGAGTTAATCGCCGTCTTTGACGGTCAACGGCAGATTTCGTTTCTTTCTTGAGGGGCGCTCCTATTCCCACATATTAATATTGGGGATGTCTCTTTTTTTGCAATGTATAGAAAATCGAAAACCATTTCGAGATAAATGCCTTTAAATCGTTTTCTGTAGTTATTTAATTTTAATATTATGTAATGTATTTATTATATAACAAATAAGCAATGACCTTCATTTGACATTGGTGTAAATTGCGTGACCGGTTCAAGTCGTACTTTATTCTGTGTGGTTAGAATTCTTCACAATTTACGCGTGGATTATACTACGGAGTTTGATTTGGACCCGCTGTCTGACATCTAGCACTTTGTCAGTGCCAGTAAAGTGACACCAACCAACCACTACGCAAAAAATAATTAAAGGGGTTGCCTTATCGTACGCATTTAGATAGATTTAGAAATTTGGCATTGTGGGAGCCCTCAATTATAATCTGACGTCATCAACTAAAATAGTTTCAATAATTAATTTTGAAAAAAGTAGAGAACTAAATGACAAAATATTGAAATAAGTTTCTTATAATTGACTTTTCTATACAAAAAAAATATAAAAACCACTGGTATTTTTTTTTAGACATTCCCAATTAAGTAATAGCCAACCAAGATTTTTTACAAAGTGTTTTTTAATGCAAACTTTTTTGCTGACCGTAATTTTTGTTGATTGTACTTGCTTTATTTATCATCCAAACTATACATATCCACACGAAAATTTCAAGTCATTCCGGTCTCAAATAAACAGTGTTTGATTCGCAGCTGTTCTTAGACTGATTTGAGAGAAGCGACATCGGTGACGAACAGAAAGAAACTCCTCCTTTTTGAAGTCGGTTTAAAAGTGAAATTTTACTTTTAAATCGTGTAAAATAAAGGTAAAAGATTAATTTGCAGGGAAATAAACTATTGATTTTTATGTTTATTTACAGGCAAAAAGGATTGCCCATCTTTAATTTGCTTGACTGCGTTATATCTCCAGAGTTATTGTTAATAACTTTGGAGATGGTACGATATTTAGTATATTTGGACAAGCATTACAGAGTCTCGCCGTGCCTTGTCGCGCTTGTCACGTATGCTGCCTTGCTGCATACCTATTTGTATCTACAAATCTCTAACAGTACAAGTCTTGTATTCGTTCACATTGAAACGCTTGTAATATCTACACACCAAGATCGCACACCCTAACCTCCTAAGATCCCGCGTACAATTTTTTGTACAGATTTCTAAATTGAATTTTAATTAAATAACAAAAGGAGTCTTAATTCAAATACCGCAATATTTTTTTCTGGGTCTCAGGAGAATAATACGCTATACAAACATTTATTGCAAGTGGAGTTGATATTTAAGGAAAATGCTTGACAAGTAGGTAAGTATATCACCCCACACTATATACGTCCTACTGTAGGGCACTGGCCTCCTCTCATAATGAGAAGGCTTGGGCCGTAGTTCCCATGCGGGCCCAGTACGGTTTGATCTTCACACTCACGCCATTGAATTACTTGTCAGGCGTGTGCCGGTTTCCTCATGATTGTTTAATTTTATTTTTAAATGTATTTTTGCACGTATACTCCGAAAAAGTCAAAGTTGCGAGCCCAGGCTTAAACCCACGAACCTCTGCTTTAGATGCCATAGGTCAAACCACTAAGCTACTATGGCTTTAAGTTATATACTATATCTTAAATCTTAATAAGGCACTAACATACTATCTAGCACACTGCCTAAATACAACGGCCTGATCTTAGGTCTTTTAAAAAAGTTATTCAAATGTGATAGATAAGCGATAGATGTCGATAGGAATTTGTCATTGACAAATTATCTGTCAGCATGTCGGAAATCTTTAGATATCGGGCATCTTTCATGAGGCCTTGATTTAAGTTGACTAAATTCTTACTTTATACTTTATTTATCGCATAAAATGGTTTCGTCGTCGGTTATTGTTGTATTTTAGTACTTTCCACTCTTCGCAATAGTAATTTTTCGTTAAAACTTTTATTTAATTACTACTCTTATTAAATTCTCTCTTTTATTTAATTCTCTACTACTTAAAATTATAAATAACTAGCTGTTGCCCGCGACTGCGTCTGCGAAGAATTCATTTATCGCTATCCCGCGGAAACTACGATTTTCCGGGATAATAAATAGCCTTTGTCCTTTGCCCGGACTCAAAGTATCTCTATAACTAAATTTCATCAAAATCGATTCAGCGGTTTAAGCGTGAAGAGGTAACAGACAGACAGACACACTTTCACATTTATAATATTACTAGCTGCTGCTCGCGACTCCGTCCGCGAAGAATAGAGATAAGTATAAAAAATAGCTTATGACCTAATTCTCAGGCTACCAAATATAGACAAAAAATTTCATAAAAATCGGTCAAGCTGTTTCGGAGGAGTTCGATAATAAACGCCGTGATACGAGATTTTTATATATTAGAAGATAGTATAGATAGATGGATATTAGTAAAGATATTGGTGGTATTGAAGTACCTATGGACGTAAATTAAATATTTTTACGCACATTAGGTACTAACATTTTAACCGTAAACTTTTAGCTGAAGGAAAATCATCACGATGAAAACGTGTAACCACATAACTATGAACTACGAAACGTTTCAATGTTGTGTGTGAAGTTGCCAATCCGCTCTGGGCCCGCGTGGGATAGTCATTTTGAGAGGTAGCCTATGCCCGTCAGTAGGACATTATAATAAACTGTGAGTAACGAATGCAGTCTTTTAATGGCAGACCTATTTAGTTCTCACAGTTTTTTCCCGACAACAATAAAGATGTCGGAAGTATAACATATCCGGAAAAACAGGAAATGGTCAGATACTTCACAGCTGTTTAAGGATATATATGATTTTATTTTTATAAAGTATGTAGTTGCTTTCACACACATTCAGAAGCGTGCTAAAGTAAAGTTAAACTAAGGTTAATTTTTGAAGGTTCAATTGGTAACAGAAGAGGATGAGCGGTCACACCGTTAACTTTAAGTACAGTAAAGTCGTTGTGTATATACACTTGTACTGCCGATTGTACATACATTGTAAGTATTTTTATTTCATAATTTACACCCGAATGTCTGAAAAAATCTTTTAGGTATCATACAGGGTATCATACGGGTTGGGGCGCATACCCAGGAGACGTGGGTTCGAATCCCACCGGCGCACCCGAAAAACTTTTTCGCTTTTAATCAATCTTAGATTCGGTGAGCAACCGTATTGCTAATAAAAATAAATAATATCATACAGGGTGTCTCACAACCTAACGATAAGCTGGTACAGTCGGCCAAAAATAGTCTACCGGGTGGTAGACGGTTGAAGTTAATTTGCACGTCATGATACAACGAGGTAGATTTTCCCTTGCAATAATATACAGTGACTAAAGACTTCAATCAGTTAGAAAAGTCAACCTCAGCGATATTTAGATCTCACAGAAACTTTTGTCAAAACTGGTACACCAGTTTCTTGGCCGACCGTCCTTAGCTTAGCGATTAATAGAGTCACATAACATAAGTATCACTTTTAATATTACATCTTTTCGAAAAAAAAATCTATTATCGTTTAACTACAATCAGCAAAATTGCCTGGGGATATTTTTTATCCCTAGACAAATTTGATGTTTTGGTTCAGTAAATGTTCAAAACTGTCTAGTTAGGGATAAAAAATATCCCTAAGCACTTTTGATGAGTGTAAGTGACATGGATTTTTTATCTTATTTTTCCCAGAACTATTACAACGTGGCTTCTCACCCGGTAACATAATACACATTACAACCCAAAACTCAACGTTAGCCACGTTGAGTTTTGAGTTGAAATGTGTATTACCAGGTTGTCTTCTTACTTTGCCTGGTATTGACTGTCTGAGCTAACAACAAGTTAGTTTATTTCCTAGTTATAGTATCACCAACGTATAACAGTAGCCTGGCGGGAATTCCATGGCCAAATAAGCAACCTATGTCACAGTGTGATATTCGATAGATTCGCAATATTATTTTCTCGCGGTCGTAACCCTGATCAACTAGATTACAGATTATAGTTGACTAGACAATTATCAAGAAATATCACTCGACAAATGAATTATTTAAACATCAACACATTTCAAATAATCTTCTAATGTATAAAAAACTCGACGTGTCACGGTGATTGAAAGAAAGAAAGAAAGAAATTTTTTAGATGATTTTTTTTCTCTATAAGTATTTGGTAGGTCTGAGAATAGGTCGTAGGCTACTTTTATATCCCTACTAGCTGTTGCCCGTGACTCCGTTCGCGAAGAATAGTGGTACAAAAAGAGCCTACGACCTATTCTCAGACCTACCAAATATGGAGGAAAAATTTGGTAAAAATCGGTTAAGCCGTTTCGGGGGAGATCGATAACAAACACCGTAATACGAGATTTTTATATATTAGATTCTTCGCAGACGGATACCGAACTCCTCCGAAACGGCTTAACCGATTTTTATCAAGTCTTTTCTCTACATTTGGTAGGTCTGAGAGTAGGTCGTAGGCTATTTTTATACCTCTATTCTTCGCAGTCGGAGTCGCGGGCAACAGTAAGTAAATAAATAAACATTACGGGGCAAAGATTTAAAAGCGAAAAAGTTTTCCGGGTGCGCCGGTGGGATTCGAACTCACGTCTCCTGGGTATGTAAGCGATTAAGAATTTCGGGGAAGTCGGTTGGGAGCGACGTGGTTCAATTGGTAGAACACCCATGTCGGGGCGCATACCCAGGAGACGTGGGTTCGAATCCCACCGGCACACCTGGAAAACTTTTTCGCTTTTAAATCTTAGTTTCGGTGAGCAGACGTAACTGCTAATAAAAATAAATAATATCACGGGACAATTCACACCAAAATGAAAAATGTTTTGTATTTTATTTTCAAGTAGCGCTTGTTTTCATTTCTTTCGACAAACTACTCAAATGTACACTTTGACGATGAAGGGTTAATAAAACTTGGGAAATAGCGTCGATATCATTTAACAATTTTGTATGCCTAGGTAGCCTCGGGGATTGACATTTGAATTTTTCAGAATTCACGTCCGAAATTACATTTAAAATTTGCCACAGCTTTGTGGTGAAGGAAAACATCGTGAAAACATGCACATACGTCCTGTGAAGCAATTCAGTGATATCAGCAAATTTCCCAATAAGAACCAAGGCCCAAGTCCTCTCATTTTGAGGTGATAAGATGATCTTTTGCTAAAACGTATGAGATCACTTTCACGACCCCGTACTTTTGTTACTTTGTTTTGAATTTGTTCTTTCCTCAAACAACAAGTTGTTGATCGCTATGAGGCCCGCCCATAAGTCTTTTATTTCGTAACACGCAAAGAGGTCGAGGCCTACATTTTCCGATTTATTTCCTCAAATCGAATTGTTGATTCCAGGCGCGAACGGTCGCGACCGCGAAACCTCAAGAGTCTGCAACGTATTTTCTTGTTACATAACGCTCTAAATATATGCTTACAATTCAATATCTTCCTTTGTGATAAGTAGTGATAATTTTATTGATATCGCTATCTCAAAATGTTACACATATTGAAGTGAGCTGGAAACTAACGTCGCTTTTGTTTGAAACTTGAAACGTGAATATGCTCCTAACCTTTGCTTTGAACTTATCTTTGCACTAAGTACATTTTTTCTACCACTTTTTGTGGGGGGTGATATACATACGAGCGTAGACGCGTACAATCGTACATCCATGTCATAATTGTTATGTTCCTACAAACTGAAATCGCAAGAATAGTGCAAATCCGCATATATTATCTACCATACGTAAATACCGCGTATCTTCACTACATGTAATTTTACAGGAATGGTTTGATTTTAACTTCATGTCGTCGATGAAACTGCAATACCGCGCAACCAACAATGACTAAATAATGCCGCGTGACTAACAAATATGTCAAAAAGTTTGGGTAAGTCTGGCATCAATAAACAGAAAGATGTTCAATTTTAATGCTCTTCTGTAAAAATTGCCACAAGTCAGTTACGCGGCATTAGCAATTGTTGGTTACGCCGTATTGCAGTTTCATCGACAATAGGTATTTATTTTGACGAATTGGGAGAACAAATTGGAAAAAGGCTTGTCAGATACGTGGCATTATCCAATGCCAGGTAAGCGGATTTGCACTATCCCCGACGATAACAAAAACATGCGAAAATCATGCAAAACATGCTATCCCAACAAAAACTGTAGATTGGACAGAGGTTATTCAATTAAATAATTCAGAAACACGACAATCTAGCCCTTTTTAGGGTTCCGTAGTCAACTAGGAACCCTTATAGTTTCGCCATGTCTGTCCGTCTGTCTGTCCTGTCTGTCTGTCTGTCCGCGGCTAAGCTCATAGAGACTGTTAGTACTAGAAAGCTGTAATTTGGCATGAATATATATATCAGTCACGCCGACAAAGTGATTACATAAAAAAAACTAAAACAATTTTTTTTAGGGTACCTCCCATAGACGTAAAGTGGGGGTGATTTTTTTTTCTCGACTAACCCTATAGTGTGTGGTATCATTGGATAGGTATTTGAAAATAAATAGTGGTTTTCTAAAACCATTTTTTGATAAAGTGAATGTTTTAGGAGATATTCACTCCGAAAGTTCAAAATAATGTGTCCCCCCCCTCTAACTTTTGAACCGCACGTCTAAAAAATATGAAAAAAATCACGTAAGTTAAACTTAATAAAAACTTTCTAGGAAAATTATTTTCAACTTAATCAGTTGAGCAGTTTTTAAGTTTTTGTAAAAAAATATTTCTTAACTAAGATTGTAATTTAACCGCCATTGCAAGCATTTTTTTTCTTTAAGTACCTATAAGATCACGCTAACAGTGTCTTCTTTCAAATAAAAAAAATATATTACATCTGAAAAACAATCAACATACATACTAGTTCTCAGTTACCCAATTCGCCGATATATGGCGCTGTACCGCCGACGATGGGACCAAAACAACCACATTTAATAAAGTATGCAAAGATTTTTTCGTACCTGCTACGGAACCCTATCTTGGGCGTGTCCGACACGCTCTTGGCCGGTTTTTACGCAAGCTTTACGCGTAATGTATTTAAATTTTTGCGTCATCCAAAATATATAACGTCCCGTGGTACAGATTTTTAACATAAATAACGCTGAACTAATTTGCGCCCGCAGTTTCACTCAAGTCTTTCCACCTCACCCAAACTCCTTAACCAGTCGGAATAAGACAAATCCTTATTCTTCATGTTAGTAAATAAATGGAAATTCTTTGCAATATTTCAGCTTTCTTGGTTCAAAAGCTTGGGCTGAGCATTGATGACTCAGCCAGTCAGGATTTCTCTACTTAAATGTTAAGAAGACAGATAAGTAAAATACAAGTAACATTTTCAATTAAATTAAACCAAAATAATTGGCATTCGGTCAATAACCTTGATTTAGCTTCGCGGTCGGAAGACGATTGTTCAAAAGGTTTGTTCGGTGAATTTCATTAGATATCGTAATCGACCTTTAAGGTCAGGGAAAGTGACGCTACGAATACAAAATCATGTTTTCGAGGTACGAGGAATAAGGGTCACGCTTTATTTGCCAATTTTAATATAGTAGGTACCCCGAACTTGACGATATTTTCCTTTTGTATAAAATATGTCTTCCGTTTGTAACGAAATTGCCTTTTCTATCCTAAGTACATAAACATCGGGGTCGTCGGGTTTAAAAATACTTTTTTATTTGCCCATTACTGATGGCAGTTTATTAAAATGTAGGTAACTAGACTAGGTACTTGAAATGTGAAAGTGACAAGTGCTAATGTATAAACCACCGCTTGTACCAACCAAAAAGAACTAATAATAACAAGAATATGAAAATATGATGAGAGCTAAAAGGACGGGGTCCTGTGTGGCTAGAATAATATTGTAAATGCATTAATTTTCCCGGGTAGCGAGCGGCGAGTAGGCCAGGACCGCAAGTTCTTGCAGACCATCAAACACAGGAAGGTTAGGTTGCCCACCTCGGACATGTTTTTCGTAGAGGTAAGACGTACTGCAACTTATCATGATGGGCAAAATTGCTCGAAAACGCGGTGTTGGCCGAAGAAAAAACTTCATCGAAATCGTTAGAACATTTTTCTAGTTCTCCGACATAAATAGGTACATAAATATGCGAAAATTGCTCATTTAATGGTATTATGTAAATAGATACTTGGGCAACCGAGCTTCGCTCGAGCTAAAACTGGAGCACACGCTTTTTCCCAAAGACAAGACCAAGCTAGGTCGATTGTTCAATGTTCACCCCTGAAAACCTGCACATAACAAATTTCATCGAAATCTAGAGTCGTTTCTGAAATCCCCGAAATAAATTCAAGAATGTTTAATGGATTACATACCTATACCTAGATAGATTGATTTTGCTAATTATAAGTGCGGATGTATGACGTGCCATACCAACTCTTCCGCACAAATCAAACAGCTGCATAGTAGCCTCGATATTAGTTCATAGAAACAAAACGTTTCCGTGTTAACTTCATTCCTCTAGCTAAACCGAGTTCAACTGTCTACCTAATAGCCGTGTGAAAATACTAGTCACGGCAACATAGCATAGATCGAGTTATTCATAATAACGCGTGCCGTGGTTCTTATTGCAATGTCATTAATGTCTAATTTTGGCAAATTCACGCGTCTTCGTGAATGGCACTAGCTTTAGAAGTATGTAACTTGACCGCCTGCGCGCGCGACTGCCAGGGGGGCTACCACGAAATTCGAAGTTCATATCGTGCCGTCCCTTCTACTCTTTTGTTTAATACTATGAACGTAAACGGAACGGCACCATACGAAGTTCGATAAACGAATTTCGTAGCACAAGGCCAGGTACGTCGCGTAGCGCGTGCTACGTGATCAGCAGGGATCGCATGAGTAGTCACCTACGACCCGCTTTCATTGACCATGGGTGACTTTAGTGATTGTCCTTACCAATTTTATATCATCATCACCATTTCAGCCAAAAGACGTCTGTTGCCGAACATAGGCCTCCGCTAAGGTTCGCCAAATAGACTGGGCCATCCAGCCCGCAGTCTTAACCAGAGGCCGTCATTGTCTAACGCGCGAACGCTGGCTACCGCTTTCACTATTTCTTTCGGTCAAACAGTATAATTTGGTGACAGAAAGAGATCGTAAAAGCGATGGAAAGCGTGCTTGTTGGACAATATCAGTTCGTCGTAATTTTACATGCTTTTATTTAACATGCAATGTTTGCAAATTCATTTATTTAGTTAACATTCACACATTAAAAGGCTTACAGTAGCGACCAAAACGCCTATTTCGTTAGGATAAGGATTGGTAAGGATAGTAAGGATTTACATTATAACTATGGTATACTTAACCTGCTGCATTATCTTACCTTACCATTAAGGTAACCTTAGTGACAAGGTCGATAATCGCCGGCCAAGGCTGTCTCAAGAGACATGGTTACTTCTTGTTATCACGTCCATTCCTGTCTTCGGTCAGGTGGTCGGTGTTTCGGTCGGTTCGGTTTACTAAGACTCCACTATCCGTCCGTCTGTCACCAGGCTGTATCTCATTTACCGTGATAATTAGACAGTTAAAATTTTCACAGATGATTTATATCTGTTGCCGCTATAACAACCAATACTAAAAAACAGAATAAAATAAATATTTAAGGGAGCTCCACATAAAACAAACGCGATTTTTTGCCGTTTTTATAGATAATGGTACGGAACCCTTCGTGCGCGAGTTCGACTCGCATTTGGCCGGTTTTTTAAGTTCCTACACAATCATATCAAACAAACCGTCATACAAATGGACGAATCTCAGGACGAATGTTGTCATGTATCTACTTGGCAGCGGGGAAAGCGCGCGATGCTTACTCGCATCATAAGTGCTTTGTGGGCTACACACACGGAGTTGTAGTTCTACCATTACCATATTGCCGTGTAGCAACGGTTTGTAGCGAATTTAGGTGTTCATACTTAGTTCACTTAGCTCACGTCTCGCGTATTGTGACGATAAAACGCGTACGCACACTTCCCGCATGGCTAATTTGTTCTTACACGCTATTTCTGTACCAAACAGAAGCATAGAAACATGGTAAATATTATGGTTGAACGATTGACGAAACAGAATCGATCGAAACGTTCACAAACAATGTTTAGTATGTTGGCCTTGTACAGATTTTCAGTTTTAAGTTAAAAATGTGTACACTTAAGTTAGGTACTGCAAGGTTTTCTTCTATGTGCGATTTTAATTTTACTAATGGCTTTAATAATTTTCAATCTCCATGGGAAGTAGGTACCTGCCCTATAGTCAAAGACACATAATCTGTCCGCATTTATGATCGGGAACTAAGTAATCTCACAATCCAGTCATACCTGAAATACCTATCAAAATTCCAGTATAGTTCAATGCAGTGATTGCCACAAGGTTTCGAAAGTAATAATTTTCCTTTATTCCATCCAGTTCGATAGTCGAACTGTTTGGATTTTTTTCCCAAATTGTTATACTGGCGGAACAAACTATTTGGGGGTTACTCTCAAATTTCCCTTTTCGCCAAAATACCATTTCAGCTAGATGACATTATAACAGTAAAATACACAGTCAGGAAAGAGTCAATTCAGTTGAATGACATGAAAGTAGAATACTCAGTCAGCAAATTGACAATTTAGCAGGACGTCTCAGAATTGAAATGAGTAAGTTGCCAAACGTTTGGAAATATAAATAGTCCGTGTGATTAGAATACCTAATTAGCCGAAAACAAAATTAATTATTTGACATGAACACAGAACGAGTTAGTAGCAAAACGTCTCGAAATAAAAATAGTATACGTATCGATTGTGCAATAATGAGTTTTAATTACAAGTGTCAAAGATCCAGACGTTTTGCTAACGGGCCATTTGGCGTTCATGTCTGTTTAGTAACTAAGATATTTTAAGATACAAACGTTTCGCTACCGGGCCATTTAGCGCCTATGTATATTAAGTAATAGATATATCCTATTACTTAATAGACACGTTTTGCTACTTGAGTATTTTAAATTGTAACATTCTAAGATCCAGACGTTTTGCTAAATATACATTTAGCGTTCATGTCTAAATAGCAACAAAGACATTACACAATCCAGACGTTTGAGCTTGATTGTCCTTTGGCGAAAAGGGAATTTTGATAGTAAACTATCCCTATTTGGAAACGCAAATTTTATTTCAAATAGACTACTATATTATAATGTAAATATAATGGTACAATCTGAAAAAGAATAGAATTTTTCTACCAGATATAGAGTCGGTACTTACATCATTTTTGTTATGTAGGCACGTAACTCGTACTTACAGTCTGTGCGCGATGAATTAAAGGGTTTTCTATTCTAAGCTTGAACTTACACTACATGACAATAGTCATATTAATTTATAGGTAGGTAACTCTTCTGTTTAAAGCAGATAAAGCATACTAGTCGACGCGAGCAAAACTGTATCTCAATCTCAATTCTGCATAGGCGTGTGCGCAGATGGATAGAATTTCGCTCGCCACGGCTTTGCTTAGGTTTCTTTTAAGGGTTCCTGTCTGTATATCTGTCTGTTTGTCAGTCCGTCTGTCACCAGGCTGTATCTCATGAACCGTGATAGCTAGACAGTTGAAATTTTCACAGATGATGTATTTCAGTTGCCGCTATAACAACAAATACTAAAAACAGAATAAAATAAATATTTAAGCGGGCTCCCTCCCATACAACAAACGCGATTTTTTGGTCGTTTTTTCTCGAAATTGATAACGGCAACAGGTAGACGCTTAAAATATTCACAGAATATTTAGTTATATATTCACTTTAAAAATAAAAAAATAAATTAGGATAAAACAAATATTTAAGGGGGGCTCCCATACAACAAACGTGTTTTTTTTGCCGTGTTTATAGATAATGGTACGGAACCGTTCGTGCACGAGTTCGACTCGTACTTGGCCGGTTTTTTTAGAACCTCTTCAGTTAAGCGTAGGTAAAATAAAAAACGTATTACCGAGTGAAGTTTCAAAAGTATGACCGTTCTAAAAGAGACAGCGGCTTAGAAGGCTTAGATATCTTAGGCGTTGGCCGTTGTGACAACACTAGACTGATTATCGGATTACGAAGTGCTACTTGGCGCATATGCATGCTTTAGATCGTCAATATTGCTGATATAACATTATATGTATATGTATCCAATATACTCGTAACTTGCGATACAGGGTTGCATCAAAAACAAAAAAGGATATTTCGGTTATGCCGTGGCCACTAGTTGCAGTGCTGTTGGGACCATGGCCATGATGTTTTCATCATAATCGGAATAAGAGTCGATTACTCACAGAGTCATGTTGCATCATCCTTATCAATATTATCATTTTAACTGAAAGACGTCCACTGTTCAATATAGGCCTCCCCCATGGTTCGCCAAACAGTTTGGCCCTGCGCGTTCCTGCAGACTTAATCAGGTCGTCGCTCCATCTTGTTGGAGGCCTAACTACACTGCGCTTTCACGTTTCATACTTCACGCTTGATAGAGTCTTAAAATGCTCTCAACAATTTCAGTTACAGGAAGCCAGGTGAGCAGCCTCTGTATGACAATTCGTGACCAATTCGTGGTATTATTTTAGGTAATCGCAAACATCCATTATACGACAAGTTAGTGTCACTATTTGACACAATTTGAAGTAAAGACCTGTAAGAAAAATCGTATAAATTGCATTACTTACATTGTGAAGCCGTAAAGTGAACGAGTTTGAAGTGGTCAATCGAATGCCGCAATGTAATACAGCTTGCACGGTTTTTCATATAGATCTAAACTAGGTTTAAGAAACTAAACGAAAATTGAGATGCTTGTAGCCCACAAATAAGCGCCAATACTACCTAAATATTATCCTACAGTCGTAAAGGACTCGCTGAAAACTTCATTAGCGCTATTGTTTTTAGCCACGATAAAAAAAAATCTTAACTGGTTGCGTAAGTTAGGCGTGTTTTTATAATTTTCAAAACACGGAAGCATTTTTAAGAGAAGTGGGTACCAATTATTTTTAAATTTCTAAAAAATCGAAAGGGATTATTGAGTAGTTCATTACGCGAGAATGGCGGAATCCCTGGGGAAGCGGTCGGAACTCCCCGCTAGGAAAATAAAATAACAATCTTGCGAGCCAGCTGACAGCTGTAATGAGGCTCTTACGTCAGCAGACATCTTTCATACAGTTACGTATAGACCCTGGATGCTGTTGTGACAGTAGAGCTGAGAGTGTCTAAATCGTAGGCGTAACGAAGTTAGGTAGTTGTAACAGCATGTTATGTCGTCTTTTTTATTTTTATTTTATGTGACACTTTTTGACCTTTATTTGTAAATTGATTGACATAATTGTCTACTTTTAACGCAGTCAATATAGGTGCCCTAGCAAGTCTATATCTTTAGTGGGTACACGGAAAAGTGTGACGTTCAGACAGACAAGACAGACACTGAAGTCTCCCTTAAGATATCAAAGGGTTTCTTACATTTAGCATGGTTTTTTATGTTCCAAAGATAGACATAACTCTATGTAAGGACAATATTGAACGCTGTGTGGAAGCCCCGATGTCAGTGACAATAGGCGCTCATGCTAAGATTGCTTGATTAGCATGGCCAGATAAACCTCTTACGTAGCCGTGAAAAACTTACAGCACCTGTGACGTCCCCGTTACGTAACTGCTGCAAAAAAGCAGGCTTGACTACAATGTCAGCCCAGAAGTCAACGGGCTGATCGATGGTCACAGTCGAGATAACGCGAGATGAGCGATCGAGCCTTATCGTTATCACGTGTGGTAGGAATCTTGGACGGCGGCGGCGGATCGAGAGGCATTCGCATAGGACAGTCTGAACAGACTGCACGCGGCATCCTTGAGGCAAAAACTCGAGGCACAATCTCGAGGCACAAACTCGAGGCAGAACCCCGGCGCGTACGCACCTTATGTAGCGATAGGGTGACGATGAAACAACGGTAGTGCCGAATATATCTCGATTACGTGATCTCATATCGGACTTAATAAAGTGAACAGTGAATACGTGTGATCAAAATGGGTAAGCTTTTTTTATTATTTAAAATAATTAATGGACAATAAAATAATTATAATTAATAAAAAAAAATTACTTCTCACAAATATGCGCATAATCGTCAATAAAACGATAAAATAACCATAGTTGTGTACCTAATTATTTCGTTTAAAAAAAGAAGGTTTATTAAAAAAAACTTACATGTTCATCATCAGCCGGCATAGATCTACTGCTGGACATAGGCCTCCTCCAAACTAAGTATGTACTAACAGCACTAATTACGATAAATTGTTTACAAACATAAAAAAATAAACATCACAGGACAATTCACACCAATTGACCTAGTCCCAAACTAAGCAAAGCTTGTACTATGGGTACTAGACAACGGATAAACATACTTATATAGATAATAATTACAGTAAAACTAGCTTCAGCTTTTACGGTACACTTAGTTACCTATACAAACCTGAACATCAAACATAATTTAAACTTTAAATGAATCCCCAAAAGGCTAAATTTAATTTTGCTAAAAATAATCTTTTGACACCTATTTGATAAAGACGGTAGATGTTGCGTTCAAAACAACAGTACGCACCAAGTGTGGCGTAACAATAGCAACTTCGCACTCCGTTTGTTATTTAAAATTTCACCCATTCAGTGATTTACACAGTTTCGGTAGCAAGGTTGCTGGTGAGTCAAACCAAGTTCAATGGATTAGCGCGTATCTTTCAGCGACGATTTTGCGCCTGTCGCTCACAGTCCGGTTTTGTTCTATAAAATTGTAAACGACTAGAATCTACATGTCCACTTGCCAAATAATTGACACCTGTAGCGAGCATTGATGACCACTGAAGTGCTAGTCTAGTCTAGTCTTGTCAATCAACACTTTGTTAGCTTCCAAGCTCATTTTCAGAATCTCTTAACATCAATTGAATACCCCTTACCTACTTTATTTGAATGTGGAAAATTTATTGATTTTTTATTTATTCTTACTCAAAGTTTTATTTATTTATTTACTTTATCGAAACTTTTTTATTCTAAAGTACATGGTAACATTTTGTATTAGTGCAGAGCTGTAAAATTGACGCCTCGTTTTTCGAGGAGTTAAATATCCAAGAAGAGCAAAAAGTTTTTCGCCTTTATGCAGCGAATGTAACGGTTTCAAACCAATCTAGCCGACTAACCTCACGTTTACACTAAAGCAGTTCCCGTACGATGACCATAGAACAGATAAACCAACAACGAAGGCATTTCCCGTAGGTTTTTGGGCTGTATCAGCATATCAATTAACGTTGTTCCGGTAGCTGTAGGGACTTTGAACATGAAACTACCGTGAGACTCACTCATAGTGAAAATAAACGGATCACTCACGTCTTAAATTAGCAGTAGCAGGCAGTGCGCGTTTGGCAGCCGCCATGACGTGCGACTCCGAGAGGAAGGGCTACGGATTAGCCCGAAACAGTCGAGTTAAACTCGTTTTAAGACGTGATTGATCCGTTTATTTTCACTATGAGCTGTAGGGTAGGGACATTGGCTCGAACCGATAAATGGAATTGAGACACAAAGTTGATGCAGCTAAAAAAAACCTTATTAAAAATCTTAACTGAGTCACCTATTGGTCCGAAGATAATGCCTATCATGTAAAACTAATCCACTTATTATAATTATTACCTTAGAGAAATAAAAAAACTCGGTACATATAATATAAGGTACAGGTGACTAATTTGTATCTAAGTAAGGTGAATTATCTGCCTACAGCGGAAAATGGCTTGAAAAGATGTTGGTTCATTGAGAATAGTCTGCCCGACTCCACCCTAAAGGGCTGATGTTGTCGAATTAGATGATAGTGTAGGTATCATTATAGAAAGAAATAATAATAATTTATTTACAATTTCATTTCTAATGCAAGTTTTTATTTATTATAATTGAATTTATACACGTGTCACTCAAGATTTTTTAAATGCCGTAAGTATGGTAGATATTTACTGTAATTTTAGCTGACTTGTACCTACCTACTTGTTGTATTAGAGCTTGTCTAATTTAAAATGACGGCCCCACCACCGCACTTGACATACAGGATTTGAAATCCGCGTCATTTTAAATTAGACAAGCTATATCATACAATCAAATTAATGCAATGCACAACAAGCAAGGCAATCCGTTTACTAACCGACTCGTACCAATTGTGGATTCAAGCTCTGGCTCACACTTCTCGATGCTAAGGAATTTTAGAGTAAAATTAACTAAAATGCTACAGGTGAAACAAATCGGTCTACATTTCGAAGCCTGCCTAATACGGAACTTTTTAAGTGGGCAGTGTATTTTGTATGATTAAAAGGCACTTGTCGCCTATCATGTTTATGAAATAGGCGGCGGGGTAGGTATATGGTTGTTGAAGGCAGAAATCTCGATCTCTTATTTTTGTCGATTCTGCTAATAGGTATGTAGTAGGTATTGACTACTGCCACTTATAAATAAATATCAGGGGACAATTCACACCAATTGACCTAGTCCCAAAGTAAGCTAACAAAGCTTGTGTTATGGGTACTAAGCAACGGATAAACATACTTATATAGATAAATACATACTTAAATAAATATTAAACACCCAAGACCCGAGAACAAACATTCGTATTTTTCATACAAATATCTGCCCCGACACGGGAATCGAGCCCGGGACCTCAAGCTTCGTAGTCAGGTTCTCTAACCACTAGGCCATCTGGTTGTCTAAATGTCGATCAGAATTGGCAATGTCTAAAAAATATACCACTGGGTCCACTGGTTTTTATATTTTCTTTTGTATTGAAAAGTCAGATTATAATTGGCTAAGTAAAGTTTTTTGAAGAGATGCTAATTATATTTTTTTTCGACAGTGGTCGACTTCAACACCAAGAAACTGCAGCTGTTTTATTTTTATCTGCTTTTATTTATTGGAAATATTTTTTTAAGTGTTCGAGATGACATTTGGGTCATTCTTCGGAGGACCAAATTAGAGCGTCCAGGCAGAAAAAGTACCCGCAATGTACAAATAATTGGCTAGAATATTTTTTATACATTACTTTAGCACTTAATCTAACTGGGGCACGATTCCTTTTTTGTTTAAAGTAAGTATAATTAACTGTAAATAATTATCAAACCTCTAAAACCTTATTCCCTTGGTGCGTCCATTGCCCATTTTGTGAACAAACTACCCCGAAAAGAACATGTTATGTATTGAAATCAAGTATTGTATTTAGTTAAATAGTTACAATATAAGTCATTGGTTTAAAAGAAAAAATATGGTTCCTAAATTTATCGCAGTTTTTAAAAAAAACGATCTTAAAGCTTTGTCCAGAGCTAAGCTATGATTCCCTTGGTGCCTCATTCAACATCCTGCTGATCCCTACTTAAACGTCATATGACGCGTTGTGATCGCGGGGCTCGACAAACGTCAGTAACGCTTCCAGCATGGCCGGGAGAGGTCGTGACTCGACGCTGGAATTATTAGCTATGGAGGTAAATATATGATTACCTTGGCTTTGGTTCACTGTGATTCTGATTCTCTTGGACTTACATATAAAATTTTGTGCATGCAATTGGTACATAGTGTTAAGTAAAAAGAAAACTACATTACTGCCTGCATATGTTGAATTAGTAGTAATTATTATAACAATAACAGTTTCGGCTGAATCGACAAGAAACATACATATTCTTATTCCCTTGGGTTTTGAACAAGGGAATCATAGTTTTCTTGCGTTTTCTTGTAAAGAAAAATAGTTTTCTTTTAATTCGCTGATTTATTCATTTAGAAATGTATTCAATTGATAGCAGGTCTCAAATATTACATTCTCTTCAATGTTCTACTTTTTTATTCCCCTGTCCTTTTGTATGATTCCCTTGGCGTTTTTCTTATTCCCTTGGCGTTTTATCTTATTCACCTGTCATTATTCTTATTCCCCTGGCACTGAAAACTTAAAGTAGTATATTTCAATACCAAACTGACCAAAATTAATGCCTATTCGATAAATCTGCTTATAATTAAATACAGTTTCATATTTTATAGTAAATAGGTTGAAAAAAGTAAAAGTAAAAAACGCCAAGGGAATCAGACGGAGAATCCGATTCCGAAGAATGACCCATTTGTGAGATTTTATGGCTGACAAGCGTTCGTGCTCAGTACTAAGAAGAAATAGAAAAAAAAAACGAATTCAACTATCGCTTCTGTCAATGTCAAATGAAATCTAACCGTTTGCGTTTCGTTTGCTTTTCGTTGTCCAAGAAGCAGTTCCAAAATAGTGATCGAAAGTATTCAATCGTGATCCAATTATTGTGCATAGGTCGTAGAGAAATGCGGTAAAATTAAAAGTCCGGATTTTATGCGGAGATCGATAAAAATAGTCAAAAAATCACACTGAGCACACCAAAACGCAAAGCAAACGAAACGCAAACGATTTGACATTGACAGCAGTGACAGTTCACTTCGGTTTTTTTCTGTTTCTACTAAGTTCTAAGCACGAACGGCTTGTCAACCATAAAATCTCACAAATGTCATCTCAAACACTTAAAAAAATATTTCCAGTAAACAATAGAAGATAAAAATAAAACAGCTGCAGTTTCTCGATCTCCAGAACGCCGACTGTCGAAAAAAAATATAATTAGCACCTCTTCAAAAAACTTTACTTAGCCAATTGAGGGTTCCCACACAGCCGAATTTCTAAATTTATCTAAATGCGTACGATAAGGCAACCCCTTTAATTATTTTTTGTGTAGTGGCACACTGTAACTAGTGTCACTTTACTGACGCTGTCTAAGTGCTAGATGTCAGACAGCAGGTCCAAATCAAAGTCCGTAGTTTAATCCACGCGTAAATTGTGAAGAATTCTAAATAATGCTATTCCACACCGATTAAAGTACAACTTGGACCGTATACGACATTTACTTCAATGTCAAATGAAGGTCATTGCTTGTTTGGTTGGTAATAAATGCATTACATTATATTAAAATTAAAAAAACTACATGAAACGATTTAAAAAGCATTTATCTTGAAATGGTTTTCGATTGGCCTTACATTACAAAAAACCGGCCAAGAGCGTGTCGGACACGCCCAAGGTAGGGTTCCGTAGCCATTACGAAAAAATCAAGTAATATTTTTCTAAGAATTTCGTATGTGTACGGAATCATCCAAGTTTAGGTATGTTTTATACCTTAGGCTACTAATTTACTCTTAAACTACAAATAATTTCCAAGCAATCTTAGCCGCTATAATTTTCCTAGTAAATTTGATATATTTACTACCCTTGTGAATTTTTTCAAATCTATCCACCCAACAGTTTAGATTTTAGAGGGGGGGGGGACGGCCGATTTTAATGAAAATTTTCACTTTAAAGTTGAATATTTCGCAAACAGATCACTGAATAGAAAAATCATGTTGCAACCCCGCAATGATTTTAAAAGACCTATAAGGGTTCCTAGTTGACTACGAAACCCTAAAAAAGATAACCCCAATTGTTCAATAGGTCCAAGTTCATTGATCACTCGTGCCTTGCTTATTTATGTGCAATAACACCTTGAAACCGGTAGTAAGTTGCATTTGCAATGGATTTAAACACATACCTAAGTAATCAAACTAACTACTTATTTGATCAGAATATTGACTCTCAATTTCCAGTTTAAATCTAATTACTTAAAACCACAATCAAACTAAACAAAAATTGAATTAATTTGAATTAAGTTTCCTTAATTGACCAATCGATCATCATTATGACTTATACAGGGTTATTTGTAATTCACTGACATCCTCTTAACCCTGAATTCCTATCACTCAAACAAATGTTTTTTGTTTTACGACTTTTTAAAATGAAGCACTTTTTTCCCATACAAATGTACAGAGTATCGTAAAAATAAGAGGTAGTCTCAAATTTTCAAAACGTAATTACACCAAAAATATTAAGTTATGACAAAAGCTGTAAAACAAAAAACATTTATTTAAGTGGTAGGAGTTTAGAGTTAAAAGGATGCTAGTGAATTACAAATAACCCTGTATGATTATGAAGATCCGAACTAGAGGTGTCCATCACCCATCTGTTTAACGGCTGAAAATAATTTTATATCAAATTTAATACATCGCAAAACATATCTTCAGTGGGTTGGCTAAAAAATTCCTGGCCAGACAATGATTAATTAAAAATTAAAAACTGATTTTATTACATTTTGCACTCATGAGATTAACACATCAATGAAACCACATCCTTCTAGATTTAGCCATTTCTGAGATTGGTGCAAACAAACAAACATTCATTCTAAACATCGTAGTTTTGAGTTCTATAATGCTCTAAGTAGTAACAGTTTTTTTTTCATTTATTTTCGATGTAGGTACTATAGAGATCGAATTATTACAGATTTATAATTTGTATAAATTAAATCTAATTAAGTATACTTAATTATTTTTTTAGTATGGCCAAAATTTTTTGTCAACCCACTGTAGATAATGCTTTGAAAATTGCAATGTATTAAATTTGATATAATAGTAGATTGTACAACAAGGGACTAAAACAAGCCATAATGACACAAGATACTTAGCCACCCGAGCAGAGCGAGAGCTATAATTCGCGTGTCATTATGGTAATTTAGTTTCGCGTTAAACACCCTACTTTTCACTTTGAATGCGAGGAAAAAAACGACGTTTTATACAAATTCACAATATTACTTTTATACAACGTACGCTCAATACAAGCAATGGACGTCTGTTCAAACTTCAAAATAGCAATAAATTTTGCTCCGCGGTTTTTTTTTGTAATGTGACGCTTTAAATGTTTGCATTTTGAAGCTATTTCCACACCCTAAAGGCTTCCACAGACCGAAGCGGGGGGCATGCGCGCGATGCTACGGAGCGTCCGCAACGCGCTTCGGTCTGTGGAATGCTTTAAAATCGTCTATACCCAGTCACTGAAAATGGAGATAATTATCCATTCACAAACACCGTGATTGGCAGTTTAGGGGTTTTCAAAGTACATTTTTAAAAAAATACTTTTCATCACTTAAGCTCTGAAAGTAGGTTGCATTTAACTTGAAGTCCGTGTTGTAAATTAGATTTACATCTTTAGGCATGTAAATTTATGAATCCAATTGTGCTACTGAGGCCCTACCACGAAGTGCATAATTCGAACTTCGTTTTGTGCCGTCCCGCTCACGCTAATATGATTTGACACGAGAGTGAGAGGGATAATACGATACGAACTTCGATTTTCGAATTTCGTAGTAGCGCCTCTGGCCAGTGCTGGCAGAATGTGCCAAAGCCAAAGAGCGCGAGGCCATTAAAAAAAACAAAAGACGGTTTGGCGCGATAAATTTTGTTCCGCTCTGTTACAAATTGCGTATACATATTTTTATCATAACAGTTTTTCTTTATTTCCTCGTATTTGTGATGAAAAGTATAGAGTGTTCAACTCGAGTGTAAATAATCAATTACTACCTACCCTTGTTTATCAATCTATTATTAATCCCTAGAGATCAAAAAAGCGCTTTAGTTCCTGATATGCAGAGACTAAAATAACTGAGAAGTGAAAAATTATTCACAATGGTGAGATTCCACGGTGGCTTAGGAATTAAATTAGTTGACTGTACTTAGATACTTACTTAGTCCTTTAACTTTTGCCTATTGCAATATTTCGAAACGTTAACCTTAATTGAAAGCCTTACAATGCCACAGCGACCGTGTCATTGCCACGTCAACTGTATTTGCCTGCACACTAGTCACACATCAGACTGATAAACGCATGTTTAGACATGTCACTCACTGATTAATTTACTACACCAAAGCCTCCTTGAATTAATTACAAAATTGATTAATCATACTTCTTGTAAACGCTACCGTTTATTTTCCCAGAGATAAGATAAACACCGTGAACGTTTAAAGTAGCTGAAGTGGTATACCTAAGTGTACACATTTAATTAAATTAAGTTTATTCGTGTTTGAGTTGACTTTATTTTTAATAACTTTGGTGTAGAGATAACCTACTTCGGTTTTTCTCGTAAATGAACAAGTTTAGGTAAACTTTTGGTTTCAAGTGTCGATAACATTGAGCAAGCAAAAGCCAGGGAGTTAGTGGACAAGCATTTGACTTAGTGGACATTTTTTAGGGTAAATGACACCCATCTGTCACCTCCCTCACTATGACATAAGATTGAAGGTGCCATGTTTTGGGTCAGTGTCGATTACTGGGACGTTTACCTTAATACCTAGTAAAAGTTTTAGAACTTAAAATAAGCTATTCCATTCCATCCAGTGATTTATTGGTCATGACATGAATAGGTATAGGCCAATTTGCTCACTTTCCTTTAACTAACCCCCGACACAAAAAGAGAGGTGTTATAAGTTTGACCGCTATGCGTGCGTGCGTGCGTGCGTGTGTGTGTGTGTGTGTGTGTGTGTGTGTGTGTGTGTGTGTGTGTGTGTGTGTGTCTGTCTGTCTGTCTGTCTGTCTGTCTGTCTGTGGCATCATAACTCTTAAACGGGTGAACCGATTTGCATGCGGGTTTTTTTATTTGAAAGCAGGTTTCTTGGCGATGGTTCTTAGATATGTTTCATTAAAATCGGTCCAGCCGTTTCAAAGTTATCAGCTCTTTTGCATGCTTCGGAAGGGATCTTAGACTTAATTGCGTTGGGAGTTTTTAAAATTTTTAATTTATAAATAGTTATGTCTAAAGATGTGATATAATGACGTGACACACTCAAGATATAGTGAACCGAGATGCTGCCGGGACAAGTTTAGGTAGCCACACCTGGTAGATAAGCCTTTATCCAACACTTGATGAATGACATTATCGCAACTACTAAAAGATCCCTATCGGTAACTATTTGAAAAAAGAGAAATACAATTTTAGAGATGCAATTCGGCGGCTTGTGATCTTTTTGAATTAAGATAAGTACCTAATGTACGTACTTGTTGTTTGAAATTGACTAAGTAAGGTGGAATGGAATACGTAACGAAGTGATCCGACAGAGAACCAAAATTATACATAGCCCACCACATTAGCACGCTGAAGTGGCATTGGGCCGGTCATATAACCCGAAGAACCGATAACCGCTGGGGTAGACGATTATTTTGGAACTGCTCCTTGAACAACGCAAAGCAAACGAAACGCAAACGGTTAAGATTTTATTTGACAATGACAGAAGTGACAGTTGACTTTTTCAGTTTCTACTAAGTACTGAGAGCGAACGGCTTGTCAGCCATAAAATCTCACAAGTGCCATCTCGTGCTCTTAAAAAAAATATATATAATATTAGATAAAAATTAAACAGCTGCAGTTCCTCGTTCTTTAAGACGACCACTGTCGAAAAAGTATATAATACGCACCTCTTCAAAAAACTTTCCTAAGCCATTACACATATTTATTTACTTACAAGGTATTACCCTTCATATCGCAAGTATACACCTAAAACCCAGTTTAGACCGGCATGAAAAATCGTGCAAGTTCATTACCTATGGTATTGCGTGGCCGTAAAGCAATCGAGATAGAAGTGGAAAGTTGAGCGCCGCAATGTAATGCAACTCCTACGATTTTACTTGCAGATCTAAACGGGGCTTAAGAAGTTCAAACCTATAAAATTCACTGTCGCCCAGGGGGCGTTTGGGTCAGTTTGCCTCTTAATAGTCTTAGTGTACCTACCTACCTACTAACAAGCACTATGGATCTGTAATGGTCCGAAATAAACAATTTTTAATTTTTATTTTTGTATTTTTTGTTTCCGTACCTCAAAAGGAAAAAACGGAACCATTATAGGATCACTTTGTTGTCCGTCCGTCCGTCCGTCTGTCAAGACCCTTTTTCTCTGGAACGCGTCAAGCTGAAATTTATATCAAATACTTAGGTCTACTGTCCCTTGACGCTGTGAAAAAATCAAACTTCTAAGCCAACGCAATCAAAAGATACGGCCGTTTATGCCGCAAATTTCTGCAAATTTTCGAAACTCGCAAGGGAATCAAAACCTACAGGGTACTTCCCGTGAACTGAGAATCTTGAAATTTGGTACGAAGCAACGTATTATAGCACAGATAAAGGAAAAATTGCGAAAAGCATAAATTTTTAACGCAAAAAGATAAAGCTTTTTATGCCGCAAATTTCCGCAAATTGTCGACACTCGCAAGGGAATCAAAACCTACAGGGTACTTCCCGCGTGAACTCAGAATCTTGAAATTTGGTACGAAGCAACGTCTTATAGCACAGATAAAGGAAAAATTGCGAAAAGCAGGGGTCTGCTAAGACGGGATGCTCACAGACACATATAAATGTGTACGGAACCCTCGGTGCGCGAGTCCGACTCGCACTTGGTCGGTTTTTTAAGAGTCGAGAGCCTTCCCTAACAAACCTCTAAGCATATTTACATAGCCATTAAAATTCGTTCCTACCCGCAACGCACTAAAACAACCAACGTAAATCAATGTAATCGGTTATCATCCCTACGCCAACACACTAAGGTGTAAATTAGCTTACAATTACTAATTAGACGACTTCATAAATATCGAGTAATAAAACGCGAAGAGTCGTGCCAATTATTTAGTTATTTGTGGATGAAGTAACAACAAACATTCGATTATTGGTGATAAAGTGTACTGCGGCATTTGTATTGTTTTTAACCAGTCAACAAGCATTCATTGCTATTAGTGCAGTATCTACTTACATTATTATACGCGCAGTATGAATGTGAAGTTTACGATTGAAAATGATCGCGGATTCAGTGTTAACAGTGATTGCATACGTTGACAGACCCGTATTAGTAGATAAGTTTCTAGAAACAGATTTTTGAAATCATATTCCGAGAAAATACCGTTCAAGAGTGGTAACAACCCTGTGTATTATTGCAAAACTACATCTTAAATTAAATTTTCGAGTAGTTTAAAAAACAAATTATAGCTATGATTTCTGCATACGCGGACCATAGTTAACTTTAAACCCGAGTTAACTAACCCAGAGTTCAGTAGTGGTAAAATGTATTGAACTGTCATCCCTAATCCAAGTTTAACGATTTAAGTTTTAATCCCTCACTGTGCAAGTGGCTTTTAGGATTTAAAATTCAGGATAATTATTCATCATTTCCGAATGGTATTTTCACAGTTATGATTTCAAACATCGGCTGCCTATGCTGATAGGTATAAAAATGTTAAGTTGTGTGGAAATACATAAATTTAAGCCTAGTACGAACGCTGGAACATATTTTGATTTTATATTTGTCTTACAGGTCTAGACTTCTTAGAACATGGGGCCGACTTCGAGGCTGCCATCTCAGCGACCGGTAAGAACAAACTACATTATTACGTTATTACACAATTTTTACTCATTATGTTAATGTACAAATTGACATGGAGTTGGTATCCACGTGCCTATTTCCCTTACTTTAAAGTCAACAAAGAAAGATTTTATAGAACTTTCTTATTATTTAAAAACCTAATTATTAAATAAAATTATTGTCCATATGCTACCTACGCCGTTAGTTAATAAAGTTAGATTTAAATTGTTGTCATTTGGTATACAATTCAAGTTAAGTGACCATCCAGTTAGTTAATGTTATTTAGTAACTTTTTGGCATTTATTAATAATTTATAACACCCGCGTATTTGGACACTTTAACGACAGTACCTAGTTAAAACTTTGCAGGTTGTGACACTAAAATTGACCATATAAGGACCGATATAGACGGGCTGCATTCCAATTGCAACGTAACTGCCAACTGCCGACTACCCATACACTACGCAAACTGCGCGCTAGTTGCGACTGAAATGTATGGGCAATTGACAACATTTCATTTTTTAACACCTGAAAATTACTACAGGAATCGAAAGAGTTTCGCCTCCTGAACACGGAAAAATATTTATTATAATTTATTTCTTCATATTTAAAAAAATACATCATATTTAAAAAACATATGTGTACAATTGCAATAAACAGATTAAATTTTAATTTTTTAAATTTTTTTTTTAACTTACCTGTACCTCCACAGAATAGATATGTTTCCTTTACCCTTTTTACTAGAAAAAAGAGCTGTCATAATTTTAAATTTCATAACAACCTTAATGTCAAATTTAGGTACGTCATCACTTTTTTTTAATAGAGACTAGACAAAAGTAATGGATCTATTCTATCGTTACGCTCTTTTAGAATAAGCACATCTTTAAAAAAATGTAATAAATTAATTAATAATCCTAGTGAAATTTAAAACTATCGGCGTCTTTCTCTTTCCAAACAGTATACAGAGAACGAATCAAATTATTGTCTTAGAAATATGAAATGATGTCAATTGGCAGTTGCAGTTGGAATACAATCCGTCAGTATCAGGCCTAAGGGTAGGTAAGTACCTAAGGGTAATTTTAGTGGCACAACGAAACTTTCCAGTCAGTCGTTTTGTATGGCTGGCTACAATTTAACGTGGTCCAAGTTCTTGGTCTCGACCCTAAATGTTTATAGTACCCTAAAACTTTCATTTTGTTTTAGTTGTTAAAAAACTTGATTCCTTTACCGTCCTATACCTACACGAAACAAATACATTTTACCCTGTATAAGTAAAGTTACCCCCTGTTTCACCATCCATTGATCAAATTTATTTGACGGATAAATGTGATGCCGACTCTGTTTGTTTTGTTCGAATAGACGGAGACGGCATCACATTTATCCGTCAGTTAAAATTAATCAATGGGTGGTGAAACAACCCCTGAGTCTACTAAAAGTGTAAAATCAAAGAGCATTATCATACCTACCCTTTGCTAATATTTCAAATTGTCATGAGTTAATTATTCTCTCTGAACTTTACGAAATAAGTACAATTTTATATAAGTACAAATATTTTACTTTCATGTCTTTCAGTGTATTCGAGGTAAGTTAATGTAAAGAGATTTTTATTTGCCTTATTTAAAAACAGTTGAACTAGAAACAACACGAAATCCCTGTTTGTTTAAATTAGATTCGCTTATGCTATCCCCAATCTACGTAGGTAGTTCGCTTAAGGCGTAGGTACGTAGGGGTATAATTACTAAATAGGCCACAATTTCACGGCCATGGCCCAATATTATTTATTATACATAGGGGGATAGGCAATACTTGGTTAGCTTTGTAATCAGTCTAGAAATATAATACCATGTGGATATAAAACATTATCATTTTGTAGAATTCAAATTTAATATACACATGTATTTAGGTAGGAACCTACATGTTTAAAGACACAGAAAAACTACCAAAAGGAAGGACATCTGATTCTGTTGTATCCAATTTTGTTTAAAAAAATCCCCAGACAGAGCTGGATGGATAAGGCGCATTTTTCGCACCATTGAAAAAAAAGGGGGAGCATATAAACCTAAGCGCTGGTTCTCAACAGACCGACTGTCGGGTCTTGCTGTTCAGACTATGAGCTGCCAATCCGACGAACACCACAATATCACAGTATTATATAGGCCCCGACCGAAGTCGTGGCTGAACGTCCGATAGATGTGTTCGCCGACCGTTTTATCGGGTCGTCCCAATGTAAACAAAAGACAATGCTAGTCTGCAGTATGCATTTGGACCTTTGTCGTTCTGGTAGATTTGTCGGTCCGACCTATGTAAACTGTAATCCAGCTCTAAGATACTAACGCGAATGTTGTTCCGCAGGCTTTGGCCGCTTCCACTTCTGCCTCCTGGCCATCACCGGGCTGATCTACGCTAACACGGCCATTGGCATCACGATCGTGTCGTTCGTGCTGCCGGCTGCGACATGCGACTTTCGCATGACCTCTGCCGACAAGGGGTGGCTGACTGCGGCCCCTATGTTGGGTAAGTACAGAAACTCTTTCATTTTGATTTTGAAGGATAATACACTACCGCGCACGCTTCCACCGATTCCTGTGTGCTTAACACGCTAGGTTTTTCTTGTGGAGTTTAAAAGCATAACTAGATATCGTGTAGGTACGCATGGAATGGATGCTTTAATAGGTCTGTGTTTTTTGGAGTCATATAAAGGTCAGTTTTGCAAGTCCTTCGGGACTTAAGTAAGTACATAGTTGTGTATATACCTATGTAGGATCTACTTAATAACGACCGTTGACTATAGGACATCCCGAAATTTAGGGCATTTGTTATTTAGACATGAGAATTGGACATTTTGGTTAAGTCATACATTTTAAAATTTAAAGAATTTGTCATTGCGAAATTTCTTATGATATAGGGTGACAACAATCACATTATCTAATAAATTACCGTCTAAAAACGATTAATACCTACATAATGAAATCAAGACAAAGTGAAAACAAGAACATAGAGTGTTAGAGTGTATACTCTAGGCATAACATGACAACGTAGTTACAGTGCAGTTAGGTAGGTAAGTAGTGTTAAATGTACCCAAGCACTAAGTATACCTACATAATACCCTGCCTACTTACTTAGATCTGTGTAGCAATAGAATCCCGATCATAATAAACTGGATTAACACGAATCAAATACTTGAAATTAGATAATCAGTTTTCAATTATTGTCCTGTTTGCGAATACAACAGAACAAACAATCAATGAACACTTGAAATTAAATGTTATTTCGTAGGTATAAGCTTTCTCGTGCACTATGCAATATTTCATTGAAATAAAACAATGGCGATATGGAGATAATTAACTATGTTCTAATGCTCTGTTTGTCCCGTTCTAGCTTTATTATGTTGTTGTTTAATAAATTAGCTTCAAGTTCATTAAACTAGATACCAGGTAAGCAATTAGTAGTGCAGTTCCATGTCAAATAGCATAGAAATTGATGGTCATTGTATAGAATATGCTAGGCAAAAAACTCATAAACCATTTTAAATACATGTGAGATAAATCGCACGAGAAGCATAATATTACTTTGCGGCGCTCGATTGATCAATTATAACTCATTGGCCCCGCAGCCCGGCAATTAAATTCCTTCAAAACAATGTACTCAATTGCTTGTGCGCCTTGATTAGTCCGCAAAACTGAAATACCCGATTATCTACTTAGGGATCCCTCCCAACAATAAACGAAGTGTTTGAGCGGCTACAGAATAAAAGAAAATGGATTAAATATCCGCATCACTCAAAACATGTTGGTCAATCCAGGCGCAACCAAGATACACGATGGCAAGGTGCTGGTGTTATTTAACGCATTCGCTGCCGACTGTCAGTCAGGCTCGAGACTTCTTTAGGTGCCACGAATGTTCTCACACATGTGCGTTCATATGACTGCCAAACTATGACAGCAGGACTAGACGAAAGTCAGAAAAACGTACAATAGGGATGCTGACGCCACTGAAAAATAATTCGAAGACACGACTCCAGTAAAAAAACGCTTTATTTTAGCCCTGAAAACCAGATTAATTTTCGATTAACTACAAAATTAGATTTGTTGCTTTAAAGCAAATAAATAGTTAGTTGATTGAGTGGGCGAACAAGAAGTGTCGTCATTATGTTGCTATTGCCATTCAAACTCTATGGGAGAAATGTGTTTTGAAAGCTCATAAAAAGTACGTCAGTTGATTTGTGGTGTCAACAACCCTATTATTGCGTTCCCGGCAGTGAATTCGTTAAAGATCTTTCCTTTAAAAAAATGCAAAGACCTTCGGCTTTCCTACCTATCATATATTTTCTGTAGATAATATGAGGTTAAAAATTCATGGTTCTAATAAACATATTTCTCCAGGCATGGTGATCGGCTCTTACTTCTGGGGCTGCCTCGCCGACACGAAGGGCCGTAAGATTGTGCTGGTCTCAACTCTGCTGCTGGACGGCTTCTGCGGTATCGTCTCCTCCTTTGTGCAGATCCTACCCATCTTCATGGCTTGCCGATTCGTTAACGGTTTTGCGTAAGTTTAAAATGTTGAAGTGTGCGGGCTCAGATTGGAAGTTATGAATAATAAAAAACCTTGAAAACAAATCAGTTAGTGGTGAAAAAAAAATCAATTTTCGATGCAATTTAAATCAGTTTTTGAAAATTACTTTGAAGATGGGACATTTGTGTTGGTCATCATCATCATCATCCCAACCTATATAGGTACTTACATACTGTAGGGCACAGGCCTCCCCTCAGAATGATGATGATGATTTGTGTAGATATAAGTACTTACTTTAAATTCTGGCACGAGATTTTTACGTAAGTATAAGACTTAAAATTTTCTCAAAAACAAATTTTCCTCCTCTGCAACCGTTTATATTACAAACAATAGATGCCTTGATAGGTACACGTGACCGATGCAACAGTTTAACAAACATGTGCAATCACAGGATCTCCTATCGAGGTGCACTAGAAAAAACTATCACGTTTGACAGTTTGCCCAGAACAATGACGACTCGATCCAGTTGATCGTGCACGCTCACATGCAAACCTCTATTCACGGATTGAAAAGTTTCCCACACTCATTACTAGAATCGTAAATAATATCGCAGACGGTGCCTTAATTGCCAACGAGAAAAACAAACGAAGGAGAACAAACAAACGGCAATAAAACATCTAAAAAATGACAATATTTTCAGGGTCGCCGGCGCCATGGGTATCTGTTTCCCGTACCTCGGAGAGTTCCAGCAAACTAAGTACAGAGAAAAGATTCTCTGCTGGATGGAAATGTTCTGGACTCTAGGAGTTATCTTACTTCCTTGTGAGTTTGTAGCATCATTTAAATTGTAAATATCTTAAGAAAAAAAAAACTAAAGCATATTATGAAAAGGGATCCCTTTAGACAAGGTTCCGAAGATACTGGCAGCTTTTTCCCTTCAAATAGCTATGCTTATACTAATTTAAAATTTAACTCTTCTAATGTAGGTATACCCAACACTTTTTTCTGATCAGGATCACCTAGAATCCTTTTCGCAAGATAAGATGCAAAGAATATTCTATTCTATTATTAATTCTGCCTTCCTATTTCCAGTAATCGCTTGGGGCATCATCCCCATCACCGGCATCCGCATTGAAAGCGGAGCGTTCTCTTACGACTCGTGGAACTGGTTCGTCGCAGCTTGCGGCGTGCCTTCCCTGCTGCTGGGCTTCTGGCTCCTTACCTTCCCTGAGAGTCCCAAGTTCATGATGGAGTGCGGAGACTATGATGATGCGCTGGCCTGCCTCAAGAGCGTCTACAAACAGAACACCGGCGATGACCCCGATAACTATCCCGTGAGTATCGACAAAGTACCTATCGAGAGACTATTGTAACCTCATAAGGCCCAGCGTATTAAATTTAGTAGGTACATACGTCAAAGCAAATGTCAACTTTTCTTGATTGACAATAAGTTTCAAATTACGATAGTCAAAATTTGACGTGGGCTTTAGGTACGAGGATAAGATGTTCTTAAGCTTTGTCTAGAGCAAAGTTCTAGATTATCTACTATGTACTAATGATTCCATTTCTTCATGATTTATAAGTTTTATGTATTAACCTTAACCCGCGGCTTTGCACGCGTAAACAATTAGGTCTAGCCTAGCAGTCGAATTGAAATTCCGGGATGTCCCAAAAATTCTCGTGGGAATTTCAGGAATGATAAAGATATTTGTTTGTGACACTACAGGAGACCAAAGAGCTGGCAGCTACCTCGCACAACGTATCAGCATTGCTATACAGCGAGGTAATGCTGCCAGTGTCTTTGGGTCCATGCCGCGGGGGGAACCTTTTGTTAATTTTATTTAGTTTTAGTTTAAGTTAGTTTTATTTTATTTATAGTTATAGTATTAATTTATTATTGTTATTGTTTCTTAATATTTGTATTTTAAAGTCATTTTTACATAATCTCAGAATGACATTAACGTTTCATAAAGAATACCCGAGCCAAATTTCATGTCTTTAAACCCAGCGGTTTAGATTTCGGGATTTTACCCAATCCTGTAGAATAGAAAGTAACAAACTTGTAAGTATACGAAACAATACCCTAGCTGCAGAAGACCAAATCTGTAATACCACCCAACGTGCAAAACTAATGCAAGCCATTGCTTAGGTAGGTACTCCTTTGTGCGCATCGTAAAACTCGATTGTGCATGTACTCGTATGCAACTGACCCTACGATTTAAGTAGGTACTTGGTAGACTTAGCGTGAGTTGCACCAAGTTGCTATAAGGATCCAATAAGATGGAGCGACGACCTGATTAAGTTTGCGGGAATGCGTTGGATGCGGATGGCGCAGGACCGGTATGCCTGGCGAACGTTGGGGAGACCTCTGTTTAGTCTTTTGGCTGAAATGATAATGATGGGTGACTATAAGTAACCATTGTCAAATCAGCCGTCAATTCTCCGGTTAAGTGAATTTCGGCAAGCTGAAATGTACTTAATATACTCAACTTGGCAAACTTTCGACTGGCAGAACTTGACTGGAAATTTGACAGCTGGTTTGACATTGTTTATCGATATAATAACTTGAACAAACTGATACTAAAAGTTCTAAATAAGTATCTAAAAATTGGACCTGATAATTTGAACACATTATTATAGCAATCCACCCAATACCATTAACCTTTATATTTTTTTCCTCACAGATCAAAAGCCTCAAGGAAAAAGTGCGAACCATATCGGTGGCATCCCAGCACTCACAGAAATCCGTCCGAAGCCTCAGCATGCGCAAACCCAAGGACCTGAAGCGACTCTTCAGCGAGATCTGGGCGCAAACCAAAGCGCTATGCAAGCCTCCCTACCTCAAATACACCGTTATTACCTGCCTCATCCAATTCGGCTTAACCACGGCGTAAGTAAATGAAGCAAGGGTGTTCGAGCGTTTCAATCGCCTCACTTTCTTAGTCGCATTTCTTACAAATTGGCTGTAGATTTTGATGGCGTTTTCGGTTATTTATTAGAGAACTTGTACTTCTACCAGATAACTGGAAACTGTATCAGAATATTCTACCATTTCTACAAAAATGAGTCCACGAAAGTGATTTGGAACAATCGCTCAAATTATGAACTTTAACCACTCGTTTTTTGTCTTCGAACTTAACTTATATTTTTAAATCTGCATGGTTCCTAACACAGTCTAGCGATTGGTCTGTATCATCTTATGGTAAGTGCAGATGAGCCCAAAGGTGTGACTCGTTTGTTTTGTAACAGCCTATAAGCATTCACTCTACTAGCCTTGAATAATGTTTTGAAGTACATATTTATTTTTAACATACTTGGATAAATTATAACGAATTCCCATTGTTAACGAATTCCTATGCATTCTGCCTTTAACCGAAGACCTAATAGGAAAACTTCATTACAGTTACTACACCCTCATGGTATGGTTCCCCGAATTGTTCAACCGCTACGAAGAGTTCGAAACCCGTTTCCCCAACGTGTCTGCTTCTGTGTGCGATGTCTCTGGCATCGTTGTCGACGACGCCGTTGACGATCCCTTCGACTGCCTCAAGACCATCGACGGAAGTGTATACATGCACACCCTGATCGTCGGTCTTGCCTGCATACCCACGTCGCTGTGGCTGCCGCTGTGCGTCCACAAGCTCGGAGCTAAATTCTTCTTGAGTAAGTAGACGAAGACAACTTGTTAAATTTGGGTTACCTACCGTGACGTAGAGTAGAGCCAAGTAGAAATTAATACAAGAAGTGTCTCCTATTGAACACTAACTGCTTGGGAGTCGCTTGACGTGATACTTACAGAAAGGAAACAGAAACTCTCTCTGTAACCTACTTACAGAATGGTCATTTTCACTGCTCTCTGATAAATTCCTAATGGGTGTTCTTCTCCCATAGCACTAAAAACAGATTTCATAGAGACTTATTACAACGTGAGATATTTTGCGTTACTTCATCAGTTTCATCACTAACCTTTCTCGTGTCTTCCAGTCTTCAGTTTAACCGTGGCCGGCATCGTCACAGTGGGCATGTACTACGTACAGAACTCAACTCAGAATCTGGTGCTGTCCTGCATCTTTGAAGCGCTTACCTCGCTCGCTATCTCGCTCGTCTTCTGCGTGCTCGTAGACTTGTTCCCTACGAACCTTAGGTAAGTTACGATGTGTCATACCTTCCTTACCAAAAAAATATTGTATACCAACAGTGTTCTTACAATTTTATTATGTGGATACGCACCACTATTTAGCAACTCTGTAACTCTTGTGGTATGTCTGTACGTTAAGAGAGGATGATGAGAGATTAAAGCAATAAAAATATAGGCACACCTTGTCATGTTACTAACGTCTATATCGTCTGCTTTCTCTTTAACATTCAAACTCGCTAATTAACTATTTAAAGATTCCAAAAAGCTTCAGATCTAGTTTTATATTATAGTATTTATAAATATTATGTAGCTACCACAAAGGGAGGCGTAGTATTAATGATACTCACGATATGGATGACAGAGGCTAAAGATCTCACCAAGTCTTTCGCGTTTTGCTGACAAAATATGGAATTGCTGATACTTACTTAGATAACCGGCAGTACTTCTCTATTATCGGCATTATAATTACATCCTTTCTTGCCTTGACAACTTATCTTCTTTTTTTTTTCTTGATGTGACAATAAATACTTTATTGAATCAGGCGTTACTTTGCGGAGGTCCATATTAATGAACTAAAACAATTACTTTGCTCACCCGCGACCTTACAATAGTTACGTTTATGCAAGAAATTTTAACATTTGGTAGCATAGCATACGGTTGTGGTAACTCTGAAGATGAGCTCTGGTTGAGTTCGAAACGCGTCAGTGTAGCTTGGTGGTGGTGATGGTTGGGTTTATGTGATTTGTGTGTGTTCGTACAGTGTGGAGGTGGAGGAACTGCATGAACGCACATTTCTTGCATAAACGTAACTATTGTAAGGTCGCGGGTGAGCAAAGTAATTGTTTTAGTTCATTAATAAATACTTTGTTGAAAAACATTATTACGTAGATAATCAATAATACGGTATATTATTAGGTAATGGTAATCACTATTGAAATTTTTCCAACAAATAAAATTATCTGCACCAGGGTAATGGCTGCCGCGCTTTCGTTGACGGCGGGCCGAGGCGGCGGGCTCATCGGCAACTTGTCGTTCGGGTACCTCATCGATATCAACTGTGTCGTGCCTATCGCCCTCTTTGCATTCCTTCTCTTCAGTAAGTATTTTTACAAGCTGTACAATACGTTTACTTTTAGTTTACCACTGACAGATTGCTTGCCTTCATTTCATTTCCAACTTTAACACCATACAAATAAAGTAGTTATTACAAAATCTGCAAACATGGGTAACAGTATTCTAAAATTGGCTTTATTTGTAGGTTGTTAAAGTTGAATATGAAATGAAGGCAAACCATCTGTCAGTGGTAAACTTTATGTAATTTTACTGTAACTGTCATCTAACTTGCCCTTTTAGTATGTGTGGGTAATCTTGGGAGCTAAATTTAACCCATTACCCGATTTCCGTTTGAGCTGAAATTTTTCATGCATGTGGAAATCGGATGACAGTGAAATATTATTATGACATGGAGCTGATCTGATGATGGAGCTGGAAACTCCGTAATTAAACTACATAACCCCATCAAGTGTGGTTTTGTTTGATTCGTCTTGACCAGTACTTTGGTCCGAGATGGTAGCTTGTATAGAAAGGTTCCCTTTATTTTTATTCATCAGTAGGTATGCTTACAAGGAAAGGTACCCTACCCATCCATACGTCCGGCTCCGATTTGATTTATATAGATATATGTTAGAGAGTAGTCTAAAATAAATCAAATCAATAAGTTAGGTGCATTTCTTTGTAAGTATAAAATAGAATGACAGTAACAAAACATAATTATCCTTCAAAATGTAATTTTCATCGCATCGCATCGCATTATCCTACTTGTAGATATAGTATAAAAATGTAACTCATGTTGTTGTCGTGCTACATTTTGATTATTATTTTGGAAAACTGAATGATTAATGCATTTTGTTTGTTCACAGTGGCTGCGTTCCTCTGCTTCTTCTTGCCAAAGACAGGCCAAGAAGCCCTGGACTAAAGTGCCAGCCTAGCATAATTAGACTGTTCCGAATAGATCAAACTTCGAAGTTGTTGTACATATCACTTAGGATGTAAATATTGAGAACTTAAGTATTATTTATTGATCGAGATACCTAGATATATTTCGTGTCGCGATTCGAATGGGTACCTATCCGACGCTCGTTACCTATTACTGTGATTGTATGCAGTATTTACCTAATGCCTTATTAATTGTACGTATGAAATGAACATAACAGTATTTTAGAGTTGACTGTGTAATATAATGTCCGTAAATTATTATTATTATTAAAGGTTGATTTGCCTTCTTAATATTTTCTGGTTTTTATTCCATTCTGTTTTTCCTAAAAAATATTTTTAAATTGAATTTGGGTAGTAGTACAGGAAGTCAAGAATCACTTTTACCACTGCTTCTGGTGGTGGTGGTGGTGGTGTATGGATGTATGTAACAGTGTAACTTTTGTATGGACGGTGTTGTACCTACTAGTACCTATGTATAGTCGGGGTAAGAAAAGGTTCGTCACTTATCGACCTTAACTCGTTGACATAGAGTCGAAAAGTGACGAACCTTTTCTTACCCCGACTTTACATATCTATAGTGATTAGTGAGTATAAAAAAACAGCGGCTAAGGAACTACTATGAATGAATAGTTATAGAAACCCTTTGCCAATTATATTAAACAACTTAAATTTATTTAAAATAGATTACAATTTATATAAAATTAGACATACAGCAACAAAATTTAACATTATTATTTATACAATATACATATAGTTAGTTTTAAGCTGTTAAATCGCACTGTGCCAATAAAATTACATAATGACCATTAAGTGACATTTGCTTTGAAATTTACTTCGAACCATGGTGTACCTATTATAAATGCCAGGAAAATACAGTACTTATTATCATTTAAAATGAACTTCGAATGTAAATCAGTGGAATAAAATAGATCCAGTAACAGGGAATAAACGTCATTCCTACTCATAAAAAATAATGACGTGTGTATAAAATTATACTGAAACAATACATTTTTATGAAAGCCATGGTTCAAGAGAGTTGAAGCTTATAGGTACATTAATTTACAGACTACGGTTACGTATCAAAATATCTAAAATTAAAAAACCTAACGTAAAATAACCCACGTTCAAAATACCTAAAATCTAAATACCTAATGATTTTAAATACCTAAGCAACTAACACCTACCTACGAATTACCTAAGTTTAAAATACCTAATGGAGTAAATGTCTAATGTTTAAAATATCAACAGCTATGACACCTAAGTTTGATACACCAACATTTGAAATACCAAATGGTCAAAATACCTAAATAATAATAATAATAATAAATATTAGGGGACAATCTTACACAAATCGACCTAGTCCCAAACTAAGCAAAGCTTGTACTATGGGTACTAGACGACGATAAACATACTTATATAGATAAATAAATACTTAAATACATAGAAAACATCCATAACTCAGGAACAAATATTCGTGCTCATCACACAAATAAATGCCCTTACCTAATAAAACGAACATCGCTTAATTTTCGGCGAGCGAGCGAAGCGAGCGAGCAAGACGGTTCGGGGCGGAAGCGACTAGGAATGGTTAGGTTCAAAGGCTAATGCGGGAGCGTAGCGGAGCGAAGCTCCCGCATTCGCCTTTGGTGTTAGTTATTTTTTTTACTACCACGTGAAAAATCTAATTTGTTTGATAAAATTTGGTATATGATTTACATTTAGGTACATTTCATAATGTTAAAGACAATAATACCTAATGGAAATAATCATTTTCTGTGCTGTTACAAAAAAAATACCTAACATTGAAGGCTAAGGCGGGAGCTACGCTATGCTTCGCTCCCGACTTAGCCTTCTGAACCTAACCTATACGAGTCGCTTCTGCCTTAAAAAGTCTTGCTCGCTCGCTGCTAGCGAGATACCGGTTAGAATATACGAAAGCTTTCGGTATTTTGAATATAAGTGAAAAAATCATTAGGTATTTAGATTTTAGGTATTTTGAACGTAGGTTATTTTAAGTTAGGTTTTTTAATTTTAGACATTGCAATACGTAGGCATTTTAAACTTTCGGTAGTTTGAATTTTAGTGAAAAAATCATTAGGTATTTAGATTTTAGGTGTTTTGAACGTAGGTTATTTTACGTTAGGTTTTTTAATTTTAGATATTTTGATACGTAACCACAGACTACAGCTCGATACCACAAAACTGGCAGAATGTGGAGAAAGAAACAAAGTTCGTTGAATTGACTGTCACATCTGTAGGAAGGAAGTCGCAACCACTCTCAATTTGGTTTATTATTGAGCGACCGAGCTTTGCTAGAGCTAAAACTCGAAATCACGCGTTTTTCAGAGATAATACCAAGCTAGATCGATTTTTCACATTCATAAAAATCGTTACAGTGTTTAGATAAATATACATTAACTGCTTGTTTAAATGTACCTATTCAATGAACTATGGTAGCATCAGTTTACGATGATCCCTGTGACACTTTAAAATGATGAGCCACATCACTCATGGCTCTTATTGAAAGATGTCGAAAAGCCGATAGTGTCTTTTTTACAATGATTAAAATACGATTATCGTAAGATGTTTCTGACACAACCTACTATTTATGCCAAGAAATCTATTATACAGGGTTATTTTTAATTCACTAGCATCCTTTTAACCCTAAACTCCTACCACTTAAACAAATGTTTTTTGTTTTACGGCTTTTGTCATAACTTAATATTTTTGGTGTAATAACGTTTTGAAAATTGGAGGCTGCCTCTTATTTTTACGATACTCTGTGTATTTGTATGGGAAAAAAGTGCTTCATTTTAAAAAGTCGTAAAACAAAAAACATTTGTTTGAGTGATAGGAATTCAGGGTTAAGAGGATGTCGGGCGAATTACAAATAACCCTAAAAATCTCGTGTCACGGTGTTTGTTATCGAACTCCTCCGAAATGGCTTGACTGATTATTATGAAACTTTTTTTCTCCGTATTCGGCACATCAGAGAATAGGTCAAAGGCTATTTATTTTATACCTACCCCTATTCTTCGCGAACGGAGTTGCGGGCAACAGCTAGTAATTTTATTAATTTTATTAATTATTGCGACGTTTTATGGCTTATGATGTTTTGCTGGCAAAGACATCACTACTGCCAAATTGAATACTTAAGTATGGTTTAAGTGATTGACAACGAGTGACTGAGTGACAACAATATTTGTGCCAGTTATGTATACCATGGTTAAAATAAAACTGATTTTTTTGACATCATTCTATGAGAACTATCATTGCAAGCGTTACTTACAGGAATGTATAAAATTATGCTACCACATAGGGGCGGACTGTGAGTTTGTTAATGCTACTTGGGGGCCTTACCCAATTAATCAACTAATTGCGACAGTCTTCAATAATGATTAATGATATACTAGATCTTCAGGTTTACGGGCTTTTTATATCCACGGGGTCCTGCTCAGCAGTCAAAAAGGCCCGTATGTAGATCCGCCCGTGCTATGGGTTTGTGGGATGATTCATATGAATTATCTCAGACTCGCTATATCGGTAGTAACTGACTCGCGAGGCATATTTCGTCACGATTTAAAGTGCGATTCTGTAGGTGACTAAGTCACTACATTACCGAGAGAATCCATAAACAATAAATAAATTTACAGGGTGTCCAGTCAAAGTAACCCAACCATCTTTTTAAATATAATACAGGATTACGTCTAACCACAATCACGCCTAATAGAAAGCGAAGATGAAAACCCAAATTAAGAAATGATGGTGAAGTCATCAATTGAAATATTCAGGATCTAAAACACCTTGTAGATAGACGTGGCTACTACAAAGACGATTGTTTCTTTCTCCACAATCACTGCCTCCTACATTAAATTCCAACCAGTACCTTCATAATCTCTAGCGAGTGGTCTGAGCCGCGCTAGGCACCTGCGGTAGACCGAACTCGTCGACGGGAACGCCATCTTTGTTCCGTACGCTGTCGGCGCCGGGCTCCTTGTCGGGAGCCGCCGGAGCCTTCACCACGTCGTCGAGGTAGGAAGCGTCGTCGTCTAGGGCTATCTCGTCGCCTGTAGGACAAAGTTAGGAGTTAAACAAGTATAGGTACAGTATGCCATGTAGTTTAGGGTAAAGAATGAATATATCCAACCAAAAAATAACCTATAACTTATACTAAATGGGACTTATCACGTGAACAATATTTACATCGACGTTTCAGCCACGTTGCAGTCAACTCGTCAACCACCAACACCGTGACACAAGATTTTTATATATTACAATACAATAAAATACAATGACTCTTTATCAGGGTCGGATTTAGGGCAAGGCATCTGGGGCCATTGCCCCGGGGGGGACCTCCACTATAGAGACTTTGTTTAATGAAATCTCAACTGAAAAAAAAATGGTCATTTTATTTGGAAAATAATTTGTGGCCAAGGGGCCACCACTACTTTTTTGGACCGAGGCCTCCAGACCTCTAAATAAGGCCTTGCTCTTTATTGTACACCACAAATAATACAATACAGAAAAACAAGTACATGAAAAAAAAAATAAGGTTAGCAATGGGGTTAGAATGAAGATTACGCTATGATTATAAATAAATAAATAAATAAATTACTATTATACTAATATTGTTAAGCTATAGCCTTACCTAGAGCATCCAGCTCAGCAGCAAGTTCGTCGTCGTCTATTTCCGGCATGCCGTACTGGCGGCCCAGGGACTCCTGTACTTCATCAGCTTGTTCCAACATGTCTGCGAGCTCATCATTCACATCCTGGAATTATTTATATATTTATCAGTTAGGTACAATTACATATTGTAAACATTAGCACAATTTAGATCTTACAAGAATAGCATGGGTTTGTAACAACACAATTACAATTGTACACAGCATTTATGCACATCAGAAATCAGTCACTCTATCCTAATTATATATAAATTTTATAATAATTAATTATTACTGTTCAACATACAACACAGCGTCATAAAGGCACTCATTTGATTTCTGAAGAACATTCTAAATAGGCTAAAACAGACTATGGAATGGTTGGGTAAGTTTGACTGAAATTGCTTTAATAAAGGTTTTTACCGGAATTTTTGATTCAAGATGTAGTCACACCTTATTATTTTAACTTACACAGCAACTTCGTCTAGCTCCAGCTTATTAGCATAAGTAATAGAGGGAGTCTCAGAAACTAAATAAGATAAAATATTTACTCATACCGCAAATGCAAACACATACTGAGAATCTGCAATTGACGAGATTACATTTTTTTGACACCTGAAAACTACTACAGGAATCAAAAGAGTTTTGCCTCCTGAACACGGAAAAATATTTATTATAATTTATTTCTCCATATTTAAAAAACTACAAGAAGTTAAAAAAACTTATCTGAATTTATCAATACTATACCATAGAATAGATATGTTTCCTTTGCCTTTTTCACCAGAAAAAAGAGCAGTCATAATTTTAAATTTGACATTAACATTGAGACTTGGCAGATTACATAAATGATCTATTTTTATTAATGTTAATGCACAAACAACGTGTTATTGATTTAAATAAGATTTTAAAGGATCCCATAGTTGTGATTGTAAAGCAAGAAAGAACAAAACCGCTTAAGCAAACCACACACAACGTCAATGTCAGATTTACGTAATCACTTTTTTTTTAATAGAGACTAGACTAAATAAATAAATAAATAAATAAATAAAGTAATGGATTTATTGTGTGGTATTTTTAAAGTTATGCCCTTTTAGAATAAGCACATCTAAAAAAAATTGTAATAAATTAATTAATAATCCTAGTGAAAATTTAAAACTATCAGCGTCTTTCTCTTTCCAAACAGAATACAGAGAATGAATCAAATTATAGTCTTAGAAATATGAAATCTTCTCAATTATACTAAATAAACAAAAATGTTCATGCCTGTGTGCGCTATGACAGCGCTTAGAAACATGTTCAAATTCTATTCTAACTTCACATTCTTATTCTTACCTCAATTGAATCAATGTTGATCTTCTTAAACTCTTTCTTCATTTGAGTGACACCATCTTTCATGGCAGCAACAGTGGCCTGTGTGTCTTTGAGTGTCTGCGTGGCATAATTAGCTTGCTCCATGTTGAAAGATTGATTGCGGAGGTTCTCAAGTTGTTGTTCATATCTGCACACCATTGCATTTGTTATTTTAATAAATTGTCCAAGAGTTAGAGATTCTCGATGAAGTTTGAGTCAAAAAGCAAAAGTTAATGTTACCAACATACTGCATAAGGCTGCCAAGACATTCTTATTTGGAAATTTCATGTTACCTACATTTCTTCAAACGCTTATTTTATTCCAAGCCAGAAGATTTAAAAGCTGTTCATGTTTTCAGTTAAAATTATGTTATTATGGTCTTGGTCTGTTTCTCATAGGTCTTTTTGGTCATTATTTGAACATTTCAACAACCTCACTTTCGAGGTAAGATTTTTACAAATTGACAATAGATTTTGGTGACATTTTGGTTATTTATCAAAGGTTCGCTTTTGCAATATAACTGCAGACTGTATCAGAATTTTCTTGCATTTCTACAAAAGTTAGTCCACAAAAGTGATATGGAACTAACATGAATATAACCCCTAATATAAATAATATAAATAAATCCTATGTAAATAAATATACAAAAAAATGTTTGTATCATTAAAAATAAAGAAGAAATTCAAGAGCAATTCTTACTGTTTCTTCTGCTTCAGAACTCGCATAGCTTTCTGCTTGACTGAGTTTTTGGCTGGCCCCTCCCTCATCTTGGCCATTTGATCCTTGTACTTCCTTAATTCAGTGTCCAATTTCTGTACCTTCTGTTCTATACCATCAGCTCGAGCATCCACCTAAAGAGGCAGACATGGTCATGGTCATACAAAAAAGTGGATGGAACAGGATAAAAGATACCGTTTACCTAGCCAGTAGATTATTGACGCGATTACTAATATGACTGCATTGAATTAAGTTATCTATTGCATCACGTAGCAATTCAACTACAAAAAACCTCTAGCAGACTAATACTGCCGTGAGAATATCCAGGTTATTATTATAGAGAAGTAAACAATCTTTTGGGAACAATTAATCAAGAATGAATCATCGTCGACTACCAGACAATATTCGCAAAAATTTTGTACTTACACTGCTGATGCAGTCCGTAATACTCGGACCAGGAGTTTTGGGTTTACCCCTGCCAAATATTCTATTCATGTTTGATGTAATTTATCAATACGGGCCAAAATTAACAAAACAAATTCAATTTAGTAGCTTGTAGACAATACAAGCAGACAAAGTAAGTACCTAAGAAAATTTGTAGCTTTCAACTTCAACAACAGATTTGACAGATTGCGTCAAGTCAACGTCAAGCGTCAAGTCAAGTTTTCTGATTGTTGGTTTTTAAATTCTCTCCACAGGAAACGATAAGGGTTTAAATCCATACAGTCAAGTCTGCATAACATTATCATTTCAGACATCATCCTTCTATGATAACTATGTTGTAGATCCTTAACAGTGATCCTTAACTTAAGCTAAGCGTTCTTATTAGCCATTTGGACGTATTAAAAAAAAAAATTTAAGCTGTTTATTTCAAGCAAAGAACATTTTACAAAACATGCAAAACGAGTCCTTAATCCTAATTTTAAGGATTTTGCGTGGCCTCGGTTAGCGAAATACATTTAAAGAACGCTAAGCTCACCCACAGGCTACTAAGCTGCGGTTTGTGGAAGGCTGAGGCTGTTGAATACTATACTATTCAATGTACACGTACGTACAATGTACAATGTACGTACGGTAACCTCGAAACTTCATAAACATTTGAAATCGTTTAATTCACAGCAGTTTAGCGTTACGCTATTCGTTTAAGTCGCAGATAAAAATAAACAAGTGTACTATTAATTGTGTTGAAATTGAAAGTAAAAAATATATATTTTAGAGCATTATGGAAAAACGCTTCTTTTTACTATTTAAGCAATTTTTTAAAACATCGCATAAGCTGATTGAATTAAATAATTATAAATTAAGCTCAAATAGCTCCAAAATTGACAGCTGACACTTTGACAGTGACAGACAGTTAAATATTTGTCAAATCAAAACAAACCCAAACCGGCCTCATTGAATGATTTGTAAAAGACGAAAAGCTCTCAAACGAATTTGATTATAATGTTATCGAATGTACTTAAGACCAGATAGACTCCAAGGTGAACAATTATCAAACTTAACAACCTTCGGTCATTTGAGAAATTAAATGTTGAAAGAGTAGTACACACTCTTAATACACTTATTGTGATATGGCTTTCAAGGGCTTAACGGTCAATAATATTGTAAGTATTTTTAACCCTATAATTTATTTATTTTATAGGGAACTTTAACTTTTATTTGCTTTAAAATACATGTGCCTTATAAGAAATTTATCCAACCATCAAAACATTATTGAAGTGTTGTAGCTATTTCACACAAGTACTTTGCACAATTTAAACATCGTACCACGAGGGTTTATCTATTGTTTCGTAATTTAAGTTCTCATGGAAGTGAATTGCAAATTCTTATCATTTATTCTCAATAAATGATCTTAAAACCTTAAAATGGACAAGTATTGCTAAATTTACCTCACTAGGTATTTATTTTTATTTGCAGCATAATCAGTGCAACTCCAAGTGCCCGGTACAGTGTTGGAAATGGGATGTAAGTCAGTTTATATATCAGAGGGACCCCCCTGTAAATTATGCAGTAGTGATGTTAAATACACCTATTACACAGAGTCAACGGTTTTTCACAGAATTTTGGAATAATGGTAAGTTATTTACAATGTTAGGCTAAACTTTAACAATAGAAGAAACACAAGACAAGTATTAACATATGCATATTTTACATTACTTATTTGTACAAGATTTGCTTAAACTTTTTGATCTGAACTCTGTATCAAATAATGTACTTGCCTCCATGTATAGGAGACTGAAGAGCTGGCTGTTACCTTGGAAAAAGAATTAGGTTAGCTATTCAAAGGGGAAACGCTGCCAGTATCTTTGGAACTTCGCCTAAAGGGACATCTATTCATAATGTATTTTAATTACAGTAAACTCCCATTTTTCCAAAATGATCAGGCATCTGCTTCGATAACGGAAGTTTTTCATAAGTTTGTTCATATAAAGTGGATTTTTGATAAGCACAATTTAGATAAATGGGAATTTACTGTATTATTTTTTTCATAAGGATTTAGCTTCAAGACAGCTGTATATGTATATAAAATGCTATACCATATACATTATTTAGTTTGGCGGATACTAATGCATCTCATCGCTACACAAAAATTCTACCCACCACATCATCTTTCTCACCATATTATCCTACTTCCTTTATTAGTCCTTGTAATTTTATTAGTACTAAGATAAATGGAAATTAAATAATGAATGAAAATCTAAAATATGTCTTAAATTGATATATTCAAAATAAATCCATTTATAAGATTAGTGTTTTGTATTTAGTTAATGCTGGACAATATAATGCGCTAACTCATTTGTTTTAATTAGTCCTATAAAATTTGGGACGTCCATACATTGAGTTTGTGATTTCACAAATGAAAGAACAGACACTAATTTTGTATCACCAATTTGAATTCACCCTGTATGTATTGAAGGGTATGTATTACAATACCGAAGTACGAAAGACCGAATGTATTAAAACATCGAATGGGTCAAAAGACCAACACAATTTTTTTCTGAAACCGTAAACTTCTCAGAATTTATTAAAACGGCATCATACAGAACCCATTAGGTTAGGTTAGGTTTGTTTTATAACAATCTTAAAAAGTTAACGGTTTTAGAAAAAAATTGTGTCGGTCTTTTGACCCATTCGATGCTTTAATACATTTGGTCTTTCGTACTTTGGTATTGTAATACATACCCGTATTGAGATGCCTTAAGGTGCTCAAAAACATGACAATAGAATCACAATAATAATAAATATTTATGATAGAGACTAGAGTTATATTAGCATATGACTGTCTCACCAATCTGGCCATGCTAAATAAACCTTTTCTACAATTTTCGTATGTTCTTTGTAATCCTCATAATAAACTTATTTTTTTTGTTTATTTTCAGCCACTTTAAGAATAACAGTAGATGGAGGCACAGATAAATGGGAAGGCTATGTAAAAAGTTTGCCGCAAGCACAAAGAGAAAGCATGAAACCACCAGAACTTGTGACTGGAGATTTTGACTCTATCTCAAAAGACACTTTAGAAAAATATAGAAAACAGAAAGGTTGTAAGGTGAAACTTTTACTTTATTTGGTTGGTTAGCTAAGAATACCACACAAGTCATGAACTGAGAGTATGACGCTTTCATCATCATTATTATCATCATCATCAGCATCATCAATTCAGCCAAAAGATGTCTGAACATAGGCCTCCCCCAAGGCTCGCCAAACAGATGGTCCCGCAACCTTAACCAGGTTGTCTCTCCATCTTGTATGATGCTGTTATGACGCTTTATTTATACACTATTCAGTAAGCATCCTTACTAATGTTATAAATGTGAAAGTTACTGTGTCTATCTGTCTGTTACCCCTTTCAAGCTTAAATTGCTGAACCTGTTTAGATGATTTTGTATGGAGATAATCTGAGATCCTGTTAAAGATGTAGGATAAATTAAATCCCAGAAAATTGTCTCGTTACTGTGGGATCATCATCATCATTTCAGCCGAAAGATGTCCACTGCTGAACTTCGGCCTCCCCAAGGCTCGCCAAACAGATTGGCCCTGCGCCATCCGCATTCTTAATTGATAAGAGTTCTGGGCAACAGCTAGTCTATACACTTAATATTATAAAGAGGAAAGATTTGATTGTTTGTTTGTTTGTTTGCATTGAATAGGCTCCGAAACTACTGGACTGATTTCAAAAATTCTTTTGCCGTTAGAGAGCTACATTATCACTGAGTGGCATAGGCTACTTTTTACCGCGGGAAAATACCTTTTCCTACGGGAAAATTAATTTATCGCGGGCGAAGTTGCGGACGGAAGGCTAGTATTGGATAAACTATTACATGGACAATCTCTGACTTGTGTGGTAATGTTAGTTAAGAGCTAAGCTGTATCAAAGCTAAGAAATAAGCTGTATGTCTGGTCTAAGCGGCAGTTGACACATCTGACAGCCATAAGCCATTGGCCTTTACGACGGCAGGGGGGTTTCACTCCGCAGTGTAGGTATGTTCGGCCGGCGCGCCTCCCGGGCAGGCGTATGGCAGCAGGTTGTCGCGCGTAGTTAAGCATCTTTTTTTCTATGATTTTTGCAACAAACAACAACTTCTAAACAATCTTATAATCCGTATAAAAGATGCTGTTGCGTTTAAAGGTAGTTTACTGAATTAATACACACTGTTATCTTTCCTGATTTATATACCTACCTAAATATCGGCGAGTGGGAACCCTGTGCTCTTGGTTTCGGGTTAGCGGTGCCCAACGGAATATGAACGCTTGTATCACACGATAAGTTTCAATTTCGCGTGCAATGAGTTAACGGTCGTAAGAGTAGGCAAATGTTTATACCTAAAGTTGACTTTTGTTCGAGAGTGATCCCTCTGTATGTTAGTACTATTAGTTATTCTGTGACGACGGCAACACTTTTTGTTCACAAAAAAAAACAAGAGCTAGATCACATTTTTCATTTACTCATTTGTTAGATACAGTTTCTGTACTTATCTTATCACATCTAATGTATTACTTTAATCAGTTGGTACTCAAAGGTACAGAAAAAAAAACAGACCGTAACATCATAAGTAATACCAAGGATGATATAGACTGGATTGGCAGTCGCCATATCGGATCGGCCGCGGTTTTTGTAGTTCGATTATTAAATCTAGATGGCGCTGAAATATATCCAGAGGCTTTGAAGGCAAAACAATAAGACTACAGATGTTTCATATTACTACAAATGTATTATTTTTCAAAAATATTGCTTAATAATACATTTGCAGTGATATGAAATATCTGTAGTCTTATTGTTTTGCCTTCAAAGCCTCTGGCTATATTTCAGCGCCATCTAGATTTAATAGTCGAACTACAAAAACCGCGGCCGATCCGTACTATGGCGACTGCCAATCCAGTCTATATCATGCTTGGTAATCTTTGATCAATTATAACTGAAGATACACATTGCCGAACAAAATCCCCTTCAAAGAATGTCCGAACTTTTTTATTTGTTTGCATAACAATTAAAATCATCACCTACACAGAAATTTGAACCTAGTCTTTACTTCATTACAGTCGAATTTCGGTTGACACTTGACAGCTAAACTTGACAATTTCACGCAACGTACTGAGAAAAAAGAAGGCCACTTTTATCAAAGTGGCGCTCATTTGGCTCGGACATTTTCGGGCGCGCGACTGTGGATCTACAGTTATAATTGATCAAAGTTGGTAATACAAATATTTTTCTAAAAGGACAATACAATAAATTTCCATTTGTGCTTTCCATCCACCAAATACATTCCTTACGTTTATCAGAAAAAAGAAATAAGGACAATAATACTATTACAAATATGACTAAAATGTTGTTCAACTTCAACTAGACATCAGTAGTTTAAACACCTTTTTGTTAGCAACAAGGTTATAAAATGATTTTTTTACTAACTAGCCTTCCGTCCGCAGCTTCGCCCGCGACAAATTAATTTTCCCGTAAGAAAAGGTATTTTCCCGCGGTAAAAAGTAGCCTATGCTACTCAGTGATAATGTAGCTTTCTAACGGCAAAAGAATTTTTGGAATTGGTCCAGTAGTTTTTAAGTTTATTCGTTACATACAAAAATACAAATCTTTCCTCTTTATAATATTATTAGTACCTATAGAAGTATAGATAAACTAGCTTTTGCCCGCGACTTCGTCCACATTTATAGACAACTGCCATTCTCTATCCCGCGGGAAATTGCAAAAATTCCTTCTCACTGAGATGACACTAAAAGATAATATTACCAAATATCAAGCCTCTCTAACAGCTACAGTTACATATATAAGGTAACTTTGAATAGAATATATGAGTAGATAAATATCATATCAAACTCCAATTATGTCCGCTATAAATGACATGGAGATACGATCCTTATTTTCATCGTTATAAGGATTATATCTCCATGATATTTATTGCGGACATATTGGAGTTTGATATTTATCAACTCATATATCCCGTTTATTGCTAAGCACGTGGGTTTTTTCCCATAATTTTTTTGTGCAAAGTATTAGAAATCTGTAAAAAGAAATATGAATGAAATGGGTACAGTCATTCTCAAGTTATGGTGTGACAAGGGAAATAGAGATTAATTTTTATATTATATAGAATCTATACCTATAAAACAGTACCGTGACTGACTGACTGACTGACTGAATGACTGACTGACTGACTGACTGACTGACAGACAACGCACAGCCTAAACTACTGGGGCTAGAGACTTGAAATTTGGCACACATGTACCATGAGTATTGTAGAGGTGCACTAAGGAAGGATTTTTTGAAATTCCTACGGGATAGGGAAATATCTAAACTTTCTTTGATTATTTGTTTGTAGCGGAATCTCTGAAACTATTGAGCCGATTTTAAAAATACTTTCAGAATTAGAAAGCTACACTGTCTTTAATTGACATAGGTTACTTTTTATCCGGGAAAATGCAAAATTCCCACGGGATAGAAATAAAATAACTCAATTTCGGGGCTGATTTTAAAAATTCTTACTAATTATGTGAAATGACTATCCCCGATTGACAAAGGCTACTTTTTATTCGGGAAAATTCCAAATTCCCACGGGATAGAAAAATTTGAAATCAACTTTGGGGCTGATTTTAAAAATTCTTTCACCAATACCTAGTAAGCTACAGTATCCTTGATTGACACAGGGTACTTTTTCCGGGAAAATGCAAAATTCCCACGGGATAGAAATAAATAAAATCAACTTTGGCACTGATTTTAAAAATTCTTTCATACAGGGTTATTTGTAATTCACTAGCATCCTTTGAACCCTAAACTCCTACAACTTAAACAAATGTTTATTGTTTTACGGCTTTTGTCATAACTTAATATTTTTGGTGTAATAACGTTTTGAAAATTTGAGATTACCTCTTATTTTTACGATACTCTGTGTATTTGTATGGGAAAAAAATTGCTTCATTTTAAAAAGTCTTCAAACAAAAAACATTTGTTTGAGTGATAGGAATTCAGGGTTAAGAGGGTACGATGCGCACCATTTCTCCATACAAACGTAATCCCCTGTTTCCTCCCTGGATAATGGCTTTAGAGCCATTTTTTTTTACTGTGTAATCTGTATCTACCACAGCTATGCCCCTATGTTTAGTTTTTTTCCATACTTCAATTGACATAAGAAATATGAGCTTTCAAAAACTGAAAAAATTGCCCAATTTCAACGTCATTTTCAGACACTCATCAGAAAAGAGTCCCTGATGTAAACAAAAAATGGAAAACATAGGGGCATAGCTAAATCTGTCCTCTAATTATTTTTGAAAAAAATAATTTTATTGGTCCAGTTTTCGAGAAGTAAACAGGGGATTACGAAATGCTGTTTTGATCAATTTTACGCGCCTAATAACGGTCTGAGCTGCAGTTGTCCCGCTCTCGCTGTACTGACACGGAGGGGTTCAGGCGAGACGGCGACATTTCATAAAAATACCTATTTCTCAAAAGTCTCTCAGCCATCGTACCCTCTTAAGAGGATGTCAGTGAATTAAAAATAACCCTGTATAATATGATATGACTATCCCCAATTGACAAAGGCTACTTTTTCTTCGGGAAAATGCAAAATTACCGCCGGATAGAAACTGAATTCAACTTCGGGGCTGATTTTGAATATTCTTTCACCAATATGAGGCTACAGTATCCCTCATTGACATAGGCTACTTTTCTACGGGAAAATGCAAATTTTCCGCGGGATTGAAATAAGTAAATTCAACTTCGGGGCTGATTTTCAAAATATTTTACAATTTGAAAGCTACAATATCCCTGATTGACATAGGCTACTTTTCTACGGGAAAATGCAAAATTCCCACTGGATAGAAATAAGTGAATTGAACGTGGGGGCTGATTTTTAAAATTATTTCACTAATAATAAAAAGCTACACTGTCTCTGATTTTCAAAATGTTTTGACAGTTATTTCTATCCCGCGGTATGCTGCACTTTGCACTTTCCCGGGATAAAATGTTGTTGTTTCAATCAGGCCTCCTCCCAGAACGAGAACACTTGGGCTGTAGTTCCCACTTGGGCCAAGTGCGATTTGTACAGTGCGGGTGTGTACCATTTAATTTCTTCTCAGGTGTGTGCAACTTTTCTCGCGATGTTTTCCTTCACTGTAAAGCTCATGGTAAACTTCAAACGTAATTTAGCACACGAATTCGGAATAACTCAAGAGGCCCAAGCCCGGGCTCAAACCCATGACCCTCTACTTAAGAGACCATAGGTCAAATAGGTCAAACCACTAGGCCACCGCGGCTTATTACCGGCTTTAGAATTCACTTGTTCAAATTCCGCGGGAACTTTGTATTTTCCTGGCATTATCCTATGTGTTAATCCACGTAATAAACTATCTGTGTGCCAAATTTCATGCAAAAAACTCTAACGTAATTGTCTTCGCGTACGATGTCGCGGACACAAGCTAGTCATAGGTACATAATAATGATTAAATTGAACAAGTCTATTGTGTCATGCCTTTATTGTTTTAGGTGATTTACACTCCAGACCAATTATTCACGGACTTCACAAAAGCCTTAATGGAACTGAACACACATTGCCAGCAAACCAACGTAAATGTGAGTTTATTGTTGTTAGTTAATGGACAATAAGGTTAATGATAATGAACAATAAGGAAGACATGTAAATGTTCAATATGTTACCACTTGCAAGTGTCTTTTAAAGAGCGTATTTTAAGTTTTATGTCACCAATTAAAAAAGTTAAAGAAAACTAATCAATTTTGTATAGAGATTTCAAAGATAAATAAAATCAGACTGCCACACTTATATTAATGTTACCTAATGGAACCTAAAGCTGGATCTATGTATGTCAAGAATTCGGATTTACCCTTTAGTCTCAAATAAAAAAAAACAAACATATTTTCCTAGAATCGTAACTGCTTTCTGTAAGCCAATGGAATACATGAGGCTTCTCCCGCCTGGAATTAAGTCATTCAAATAAATTAATGAATTAATTGAATAACACGATATTCCATATTTACTAGCTGTTGCCCGCGAGTCCGTCCGCGAAGAATGGGGGGGGGGGGGGGGGCACTACGACCTATTCTCAGACCTTTTTTTTTTTGGTGTGGAAAATGCACCTTATGCATCGTCTCCGTTCGGGGAAACGGAGGTATGTGGGGCTCTCCCCAAGGGGCCTACCCACTAAAAACCACACGGATTCCCTCGTTTGCTTGAGTTTTATTTATGTAAGTTGTACATTGATGGGAGTATATACGAGTACGTGCGCTGGCGATGCGTGACCCTTATCTATCACATTATCACCTTCGCATAGTCGCACCGAAATTAAACGGTCACGACAAGCTTTCTTAATTGAATCATGTTCTCTTACTTCACACTTGAAATGGAGAACAGTATACGAATATCCAACAGATAAAAATGGTCATAGTATTTAGGTTAGGTATACATCTTTGACCAAACGGAGTAAATAGGGTAAGTAAGAGAGAGATGAAAATAGCTCATCATCATCATCATCATCAGCCTACGTTCGTCCACTGCTGGACATAGGCCTCTCCCATGGCACGCCACTGAGCACGATCCTCGGCCACTCTCATCCAGCTCTTGTCAGCCGCCCTGCGAAGATCATCGCTCCACCGAGTCTGAGGACGTCCCACGCTACGTTTGCCGATCCGTGGTCTCCACTCAAGAACTCGTCTACCCCAACGGTTATCGGTTCTTCGGGTTATATGGTCGGCCCATTGCCACTTCAGCGTGCTAATGCGGTGGGCTATGTCGATAACTTTGGTTCTCTGTCGGATCACTTCGTTACGAATTCGATCTCTTAGAGAAACTAGCTTTAGTTTTTGGAGAAAATAGCTCAGTTTTGCGTATCCAACTAAATCTAGCGAGGTTTCACGATTACTTAATCCTTAAAACCGTTGGTTGTCTAATGTCTCAATCTGCATCACCCAATTCTTTCCAAAAATACTGTCTAACAATTCTTTAAAATATACTCAGTTGTGTATTAAGACTTCAACCTGCCAACCAGCAATATTCTAATATGTAGGTATCTATTTAATTATGGTAATCTGTTTCTAGTATTTCTAGCCATGACATTAGTATTGCTTGCTTTGAAATTAGGACAATTGGTGATATTTATCCCGTCGTATTTAAGTATTTTATCATCATCTTCCCAGCCTATGTACGTCCCATTGCATGGCGCAGGCCTCCTCTCAAAATGAGAGGGCTTGGGCCGTAGTTCCCACGCAGCACAGTACGAATTGGGAACTTTATACACACCATTGAATTTCTTCTCAATTGTGTGCAGATTCACGATGTTTTCCTTCACGGTTAAAGCACATGTTTAATTTTAATTGTTATTTCGCACATATTTTATCGGAAAACTCGGAGGTGCGAGCTCGGACTCGAAACCACGACCCTCTGCTTGAGAGACCATAGGTCAGCCACCACGGCTTTTTCCGGGCTTTGTCCGGGCTTGCACCTCTGAGTTTTTCGAAATTTATGTGCGAAATCACATTTGTAATTTACCATGAGCTTTACGGTGAAGGAAAACATCGCAAGGAAACCTGCATACACCTGAGAATAAATTCAATGGTGTATGTGAAGTTCCCAATCCGCACTGGGCCCGCGTGGGAACTACGGCCCAAGCCCTCTCATTCAGAGAGGAGGCCTGTGCCCTGCAGTGGGGCGTATATAGGCTGGGATGATGATGACCTATTTTATTTCTACCTACCACCGTCCTCTGGAGCACGCCGTCCAAGGCGATGTGACAATCCCTAATCCTCCTCCCCTTTTACACTACGCGACTAATACTGCCGTCGTAAGAAAAAGGGGCACAACTAGCATTTTATGTGAAACAGAATAAGCCTAAGTGCACACTTGTTCTTTGTAAACTTAAGCTGTTTCTTTTTTGAGCAAGTTTGCAGTTGTGTTGTGCCCTTTATGGTTACGTATCAAAATATCTAAAATTAAAAAACCTAACGTAAAATAACCTACGTTCAAAACACCTAAAATCTAAATACCTAATGATTTTTTCACTAAAATTCAAACTACCGAAAGCTTAAAATGCCTACGTATTGCAATGTCTAAAATTAAAAAACCTAACGTAAAATAACCTACGTTCAAAATACCTAAAATCTAAATACCTAATGATTTTTTCACTTATATTCAAAATACCGAAAGCTTTCGTATATCCTAACCGGTATCTCGCTAGCAGCGAGCGAGCGAAGCGAGCGAGCAAGACTTTTTAAGGCAGAAGCGACTCGTATAGGTTAGGTTCAGAAGGCTAAGGCGGGAGCGAAGCATAGCGTAGCTCCCGCCTTAGCCTTCAATGTTAGGTATTTTTTTTGTAACAGCACAGAAAATGATTATTTCCATTAGGTATTATTGTCTTTGACATTATGAAATGTACCTAAATGTAAATCATATACCAAATTTTATCAAACAAATTAGATTTTTCACGTGGTAGTAAAAAAAATAACTAACACCAAAGGCGAATGCGGGAGCTTCGCTCCGCTACGCTCCCGCATTAGCCTTTGAACCTAACCATTCCTAGTCGCTTCCGCCCCGAACCGTCTTGCTCGCTCGCTTCGCTCGCTCGCCGAAAATTAAGCGATGTTCGTTTTATTTAGGTATTTTGACCATTTGGTATTTCAAATGTTGGTGTATCAAACTTAGGTGTCATAGCTGTTGATATTTTAAACATTAGACATTTACTCCATTAGGTGTTTTAAACTTAGGTAATTCGTAGGTAGGTGTTAGTTGCTTAGGTATTTAAAATCATTAGGTATTTAGATTTTAGGTATTTTGAACGTAGGTTATTTTACGTTAGGTTTTTTAATTTTAGATATTTTGATACGTAACCGCCCTTTATAAATATGACGGCAGAATATATTTCCAATAATTTTGTTATGTTACGTCAGTAGGTACTTGAATCTTTGGTAATTGTTTTGTGATGATAAATCAAAGTAAATAATTGTAAACACTGATATAATGAAACGCACAAAGTTTTACCAATAATAAAGTCAATTTAACGACCGCCTTAGCCTAGTTGGTAGTGACCCTGCCTACGAAGCAAGAGGTCCTGGGTTCGAATCCCGGTAAGGGCATTTATTTGTGTGATGAGCACGAATATTTGTTTCTGTGTTATGGATGTTTTCTATGTATTTAAGTATTTATTTATCTATATAAGTATGTTTATCGTCGTCTAGTACCCATAGTACAAGCTTTGCTTAGTTTGGGACTAGGTCGATTTGTGTTAGATTGTCCCCTAATATTTATTTATTATTTTTATTTATTTAATAAGATTGTCTAACTGTAAAGTCTTAATTTAATGGACCAGGCGGGGAACGCTACAAGTCTATGACGTAGGTATGTACGACTTGGTTCGATAGGTGGTTAAACGCGACTGAGGCACTGCGCCCCGTTCCCGGCCTCGTGACTCGAAAATGCTGATGCGACTGTACAACAATGTCGCCACAAATCTATAAAAGTCAAAGTCAAAAATGTTTAATTCAATTTAAGCTTCAATTGAAGCTTCTATGAACGTCGAAGAATCTACCACCGGTTCGAAAAAAACCAGATGGGTAGAGTTTGGCAAAAAACTCAACAAGGTATATTTTTTCAAACAGATCTTCAATGTTACATCTAAAGTTTTCTTTATTTTTTTATCTTAATATATAAAAGAAGAAACTGACTGACTGACTGACTGACTGACTGACTGACATATCAACGCACAGCCCAAACCACTGGGCCTAGAGATTCCAAATTTGGCATGTAGGTTCCTTATAAGGTCTAGGGGTGCACTAAGAAAGGGTTTTTCAAAATTCACTCCCTAAGGGGGTAAAAAGGGGGTTCAAAGTTTGTATGGGGAAACAAGATTAGTTCGACTATTTTATTCGAAACTTCACAGAAATACTCCTAATGATAAATGAGTAAACACATGTTTCAGGTTTCTTGAGAATTCAACCCCTAAAAGGGGGGAAAGGGGTAACAAAGTCTGAAAATCAACATGGGTGTTGTTTCTATGGTTTATCGGGTCGCTGGTTATGAAAACAACAACGGTTTTAAAATCCGACGTGGCAGACGTAAAATACTAGGGGCGTTCAATAAAAAGTGAGAATGAGTATGTTATAAACAACTTTTACTAAATGTCATTTTATGTTTCGACATAGTCACTTTTTAGCATAATACACTTAGTATATCTTTTTACTAAACTTAAAATTCCATTTTTAAAAAAGGTCTCATCTTGAGTACTTAAAAAATCTTGTACTGCTGCGACTACCGCGTCGTCGTCTTCAAATTTCTAGCCTCTCAGGTATTGTTTCAATCTCGGAAATAGGTAAAAATCACTGTGAGCGAGATCTGGTGAATACGGAGGATGCTTAAGGATATCGAACCCAGCATCACGAATTGCAGCCATTGCAACGGCGGACTTGTGTGCCGGGGCATTGTCCTGGTGGAACAGCACAACTTTCGAGAGTTTAGTTCGCCGTTTTTCGCGGATCTCATTGCGCAATGTTGCTATTTGTTTGGCGTATAAAGTGCCCGTAATAGTTGCTCCATGCTCGAGATACTCAATCATTAATACCCCTTTACCATCCCAAAAAACAGAGCCCATGACCTTACCGGCAGATGGGCTCACCTTGAATTTCTTCGGAGTTGGAGATGATGGCCTTTTCCATGTCATAGACTGCAGTTTCGTTTCAGGGTCGTATTGATGGAGCCATGTTTCGTCCATTGTTATAAATCGCGCCAAAAAAAGTTCCCGGTCTTGCTGCATCAGGTTCAAAGCTTCTTGACAAATCTCTAGTCTAGTTTGTTTTTGCGTGTCAGTAAGCATTCTTGGTACCCAACGCGCAGATACCTTTTTCATACCCAAGCGTTCATGTAAAATATTATGCACGCTCCCCGTTGAAATCTTTACATTTTCAGCAATAAAACGAACTGTGACACGACGATCCGCCAAAACTGAGTTTTCGACTTTTTTCACAATTTCTTCAGTTACTGCAGCAGTAGGGCGTCCGGAGCGGGGGTCGTCCATTGTCGATGTTCTTCCACGTCTAAATTCGGCGCACCAACGTGCGACTGTCGAATACGGAGGAGCACTAGACCCTAAAGTGTCCCGCAAATCCAAATTGACTTGGTCCGTAGAAAAAATTTTCAAATACAAGTATTTGATAACGGCGCGCAGTTCAATTTTCTCCATTTTCGCTAACGTACTCAATAGCATTGCAAAAAAATTACCGTATATTTTTTTAAACAAAAGACAGTTAGTTTTTTTTTTCATAGCAATCAGCTAGATAGATTAGCTTTACCGGCCAGTATTTAATTTCGTAATATTAAAAGAGTTTGCATCTCATTCTCACTTTATATTGAACGCCCCTCGTACCATCTCCCTGGATGGGGTGCGATGGGGTTGAAATATCTAAATAAACTAAATGACTGTTGATATATCAACGCACAGCCCAAACTACTGTACCCAGAGACTTGAAATTTTGCACATAGATACCTTATACAATGTAGGCATCCACTAAGGAAGGATTTTTGGGAATTCCCACGGGAAAGGGAAAAAACGGGATTTATATATTCGATTCCGAGTGACCCTATCTCAGTAACTATAATAACTAGACTCTTCAAATTTGATACACAAGTAGGTATTACATTATTTAAAACATTAATTTCAGGATTTTTCAAAATTCCCACGGGATAAGGAAAAAACGGGGTTTATATATTCAGTTCAACGGGATCCTATGAACTATAATTACTAGACTCTTCAAATTTGGCATAGATGTAGGTAATTATAAATTCCCATGGGATAAGGAAAAACGGGATTTTTCGTTTTACTGGTCGTAGAAAGCTGAAATTCGGCATGTAGGTTGTTTGGAGAGTGTTGAGCTGGATTGAGAAAGGACTTTCCAAAATTCCTACGGGAACGGGAAAAACAGGATTTTTCGTTTTACAGGTCGTAGAAAGTTGAAATTCGGCATGTAGGTTGCTTGGGGAGTGTAGTTGAGCATTGAGAGTGGACTTTCCCATATTCCCACGGGAACGGGAAAAAACGGGATTTTTCGTTTTACTGGTCGTAGAAAGCTGAAATTCGGCATGTAGGTCGTTTGGGGAGTGTAGAGGAGCATTGAGAGAGGACTTTCCAAAATTCCCACGGGAACGGGAAAAACGGGATTTTTCGTTTTACTGGTCATAGAAAGCTGAAATTTGGCAAGTGGGTTCCTTGGGGAGTGTAGAGCTGGATTGAGAGAGGACTTTCCAAAATTCCCACGGGAACGGGAAAAACGGGATTTTTCGTTTTACTGGTCATAGAAAGCTGAAATTTGGCAAGTGGGTTCCTTGGGGAGTGTAGAGCTGGATTGAGAGAGGACTTTCCAAAATTCCCACGGGAACGGAAAAAACAGGATTTTTCGTTTTACTGGTCGTAGAAAACTGAAATTCGGTATGTAGGTTGCTTGGAGAGTGTAGAGGAGCATCGAGAGAGGACTTTACAAAATTCCCACGGGAACGGGAAAAACGGGCTTTTTCGTTTTACTGGTCATAGAAAGCTGAAATTTGGCAAGTGGGTTCCTTGGGGAGTGTAGGGGAGCATTAAGAAAACATTTCCCGAAATTCTTACGGGAACGGGAAAAAACGGGATTTTGCGTTATACTGGTCGTAGAAAGCTAAAATTTCAAAATTCATAAGTACTGTAAGTAGGCCGCAAAGGGCACTTTAACCGACTTCTAAAAAAGGAGGAGGTTATGCATTCCACTTTATGATTTTTTTTATGTAGGTATGTTCACCGATTTCTCGGTCAATTGTGGACCTGCTTGCTTGCTTGCCTGTATGCTTGCTTGCTTGATATCTTGGTTCTTTGGAATACTCATAGTACACGCGAGCGAAGCCGCGGGCAAAAGCTAGTTAGTCTATGTTTGTGTCCCACTGCTGGGCAAAGGCCTCTCCTCTTGATTTGCACATGTCGCTATCTAGAGCTATACTGGGCCACTCACTCGATTCCGCGTCTAGAGTATTTAATACAACTAAATTTTTTAACTCATTAGATACGCTATTTGAGACTACGGATCGCCAATGCGGATCGGAATTTATTTCCAAACATCCCTGTCCATGATATAATCATAACATTAATTTTATAGTATGCCTAAGATATTAATGTTTTCTTCACAATGGATTTGAATTTTGATAAGTAATCGAATTCAATTGTTCAAGGTGGATCACGTGATAGCAATCGCACAATCGTCACGAAGAATGGACCAGATATTTGCCAACGTGGAAACAATGTTTCATGCCAGAGAAAAGAAGCTCCTAAGCCCTAGTACTAAGGTATACCTCATATCAGACGATGCCATATCTTGGTTGCTCTTCCCTGGGGACCACTTGATAGAAATACCCGAGGAATCCTTAAAGCACCCAAGAGCTTGGTGTTCGTTGGTTCCAGTAGGCGAGCCTTGCTTAAATGTCAGTTCTAGCGGACTTAAGTGGGACTTAGGTAAGCATTGAATACTTTTATAAAATCAGAAACCTTTCTAGAAATAATACTCGGAAATGAGGAATTTTTGGGTTTTTCTCACTCAGAATAAAGAGCGCTATTGATTTTAATGATTGAAAAAAGTCCATAACTTTGCGTACAATTTCTCTGTGTCAGTTTTGTGATGACCCATATAAAATATATGAAAAAAGTCACCAAACTGACCAATGAATAAGGACACTTTACAATACGATACAATACAATGACTCTTTATTGTCCACCACAAAGTAATCAATATAGAAAAACAAGTATGTACATGGAAAATATATAAGGTAAGCAATAGGCGGCCTTATCGCTTCGGAGCGATCTCTTCCAGGCAACCTTTTCACAAAAGAATAATAGCAAGGAATTTATTACTGCAGGTGGTGCAAATATATAAAAATAAATAGTAATATAAAAACAATTACAACATCAAACACACACAGACAAAACAATATACTTTTTCTTTACAAAAAATGAATTTTGCTCCAGATTTTGAAGAAAAAACCTCAAAATTTCCTCATTTAAAAAGTAAGGTCCAGTTTTTTTTTTGTAAATGCCCAAATATGCACTTATCTTGCTGGAATGTACGTGATTCTCCTGCGCGGGGCGTATATGACCATCATGACATTGCGCAGTTGCACCGGCGCCAACGACTGCAAAATAATTGCTATACAAAATGAAATGTTATTGAATCCTGTCGAAATTTTAGATATTTCGAATGACGCGTCTTTTCCTTGCAATTTTATAGGATTATTAGCTGTTGCCCGCGACTTGGTCTGCGAAGAATAGGGGTAGGTATAAAAAATAGCCTACGACCTATTCTCAGACCTACGTAATGTAGAGAAAAAATTTCATAGAAATCGGTCAACCCGTTTCGGAGGAGTTCGATAACAAACGCCGTGACACGAAATTTTTATATATTAGACTAGCTGTTGCCCGCGACTCGGAAAAATGTTGTAGTGATTAATAAGGACCTCCGCTAATTAATGTCTGAGTCAGTAAATTGTTGTCAATTTTTTTTAGATAATCACATATTGAAGTTTGGTGAATTGGTCAGCACATCTAACACATTCAACGAATCCAAAATTGTAACAGTTAAATGCAGCCACACGCTTCTTTGGTCCATGAAAGTTCCCAGTTTGTTAAGTAAGTGAAATTTAGAAAAAATACACAAATACCTACACACTTTGAAATCTGTACACAGTTATTAACGTTCGCTATTTTCATAGACATCACATCGTGCATGTTTTTTGGGCGGTAAACACTAGTCTTAGGCGGACTCGCATAAATCAGAGCTAACTATATAACTCCGAGTTAAGTATGCTATAGTCCGACAAGCTCGTACGCGACCCTCCGCGGAACCCTGTCGCAGTCAGCGTTTGCCGCACTTATTAAAAACAATCTCCTTAAGGACAGCAGAGGCTCCCTGCGACAGGGTTCCGCCGAGCGCCGCGCACGAGCTTGTCAAGGTATAAATAACCCAGAGTTAAGTAGTGTCAAAATGTATGGAATTGTCATCCATAACCCTGGGTTAACGATTTAATATTTTAAACGTAGACCGTGCAAGCGGCTTGTAGTGTTTACGTATAAATAGAGATCCTATCTAGTGGCATATTTTTGTTCTTTGGTGAGCAGGGTATATCTAGGGGTGTAGGAATCTGGTACAGAACTATCCATGATAGCCCCCGGTGGACGCCTTGGTTTGACTCAGCCGGCCTTGCTAGAAGAGTATTGGTGTCTGCTTTTAGAGTTCGTTCCGGACACATCCCTACAAATAAGTTTCTATATATGATGAAAATTAAATCATCACCACTATGTGATGATTGTCAGAAGTGTGATGACTTGACCCATGTGTTGTTGGAGTGTGACCGGAATTCGGACTTGAGGAGAAGAGTTCTTGGGGATTTGGGTTCCATGCACAATGGCCAGGTGAATTGTTGGCTATCTAAGCCGTTGTCAGACAAAGCAATCGGCATTTACCATTTTATTGATAGGTCCCTTGAATAGGGAATTGTGTAAGCACCCATGAGGCTGACATGATCACCTGGAGTGTTCAAAGCCTCGACAAAAACCGGAAAAAAAACACTAATTATTCAGGAATTTAGAAATGAATGAATAGTTATGACTTCTGAGAAAAAAATATTATGCGAAATTATGAATTATGCGTAAAACTTTTATGCGATCCAATAGTGCACCGTTTAAATAAGCTAAGTACAAGCCTGTCTGTGTTGTGATTGCAATACTATTGCTATTTGCTAATCTTGCATTTCGTTTCAGGTTAATGTTATATAACATAGTTAAACGTTTCAATAATCATGAATAAAATGCCGAGACTGAAGATGCTTATGAAAAGAACAATTAACTCCATCGAAGAACCTGTAAATTAAATATAATAAATATTTAAAGGAGGGAATACTATTACGACAGTTTTAAGTCTTAAACCTCGAAATAGACTGCTTTATGAAGAAATTAGGCTGCTTAATATTACTAAATACTTAAGTAACTGATACTATTTTAGTACTGTCTTAATTTTGTGCCCCTATACAGGTATTAGGTAAATAGTGGATAATCTTTGACTTGCTAATAAAGGGCACTTAGAACGTCCTAAAAATAAATCTACTTAAATAGATTTAATGAAAGGGTACCCGTTTACGAGAAATTTAGACTTTTTTTAATGGCACTTAACAACGTTAAAGTTTTTGACTGTGGTGCTTTTCTTAGTTATATTTTCTTATTGTATTTTTTCTTAATATCGTGTACACATGAGCGATCAAATAAGCGCCACCACATTTCTGCAAATACCATGACTTTGTGAAAAAAAATGAGAGCTTTATTTATTCTCTTAAAATAAATACGTAAAAATCGTAATTTTTGCCATCTTGTTTCTGTTTGATTTGTGTTTTTTTTCAAGCAATTGACCAATTCGATAAAAGAGAGCGCTATAAGGGCTCCAAATATGTCATCATCATCATCATCATCCCAGCCTATATACGTCCCACTGCAGGGCACAGGCCTCCTCTCAGAATGAGAGGGCTTGGGCCGTAGTTCCCACGTGGGCCCAGTGCGGATTGGGAACTTCACATACACTATTGAATTTCTTCCAAATGTGTAGTGAAAATTAAAATATTAACCTAAAGTGATCTTTCCCAAGATAAGGTCTTGACAGATCGATTTCTAGACGCAAAAACTCCTTAGTCTATATTTTGTCGAAATCGTTAAAGTATATAATACTTACGTAATAAATAAAGGTACTTACATAGAATAATTGGCTCTTTAGTAGCATAGGTCAAATGAAATTATGTAAAAATTTCTTTATTGTTATTTAGATACAGGTGAATTAAGTCGAAGTTGTGTTTGTTACTTTAGCTTAGTTTGTAATATTAGTTTTAGTAAACCGCAATGTTAGTTATAGGCTAACTAGGCTAAAGTGGTTCCTTGCTTAATTTACTTAGGGTGGTAGGTACTTACTTTTTTGTTAGTCGTTTTTAATTTACATTTTAATCGCCAATGAATTAAGTAAAAAATGGCGCACAGTGCAATAGAGACAGAGACCTGACAGCATACCCATAATAGGTCAGTTTCAAACTGGAATAAAATAAAAAGCGGTTAGAAAGTTATAGGTCAGTTAAATGTATGTAATATTCTAGTTGGTGAATTTTTGTATTTGTTATTCTGTGTTGTGTGTTTATTAAATTATTGTAAAGGTTGTTGTCGTAGTTAAAATTCTACCGTTCATGTTGTTTATTTACTTATTTAATTAAAATATAGCCATGTTATGTCGTAAAAATTGTGCTTGAAAATTTTAGTTGACAGTTATTTAAGAAGGTTTATACCTGCTGAGCTGGCAACGTTGCATTTTTGTTAGTTTTTCTCGATTATTCCATAAAAATTGAATGAATATTAAAAATGTTTATACAAATTGTTCTAATATATAAGTTAATGTGTCTACTGCAATAATAATTCGTGATAAGACTTTTATTTTCTCTAAAAACCGTTAGGTAATAATTTGTTCGTTTTTAAAGAAAATAAAAGTATCACGAATTATTATTGCAGTAGACACATTAACTTATATATTAGAACAATTTGTATACAAAACATTTTTAATTTTCATTAAATTTTTATGGAATAATCGAGAAAAACTAACAAAAATGCAACATTGCCCGCTCAGCAGGTATTAAACCCTCTTAAGTATTAATTTTTTTGATGTCGTAAGCTTCTCGGAAGGTGAGTTTTTAGTTAGTTAGGCGATTAGTTTCTTCGTGAACATCAGATTTGTTAAAGTCAATATAATAGAATTTTATCCAGTTAAATTGGTTTGATTTTCATATCAAATTACGTAAAGGTCACATTTACAAATTCAATAAACGAAAATATCTATTCTTTTTAGTTTATTATTTCGTTACATAATCAACTACATAAATGATTGACTATAAAATAAAACCTTGGACATAAATATATATGGTAAGTACGCTTATTTTTATGTGTTTTTAAAACTTTTAATTACCGAACTATATTTTTTTTTTCAAAGAACCTGGTAACAGTTCGTCATGTCTCAATTACATTGCTTTGTCTGTTCACTAGATTACGAGCGTGTTTATATGGAAGCGGCAAAGTACGTCAGTGAAGGGAATTTTACAATGATGCGCGGAGGTTGCGCAGGCGCAGTGCTGCCAACCGCGCGGCGCGATCACGAGATCACTCTTGATTTCCTTATCATCAGATGCCGAGTCGCGGGTGGAAACTGCGGTACGACTGTTGTTTCTACGCTGAGAAAAATTTTGAAGTAAGTTATTATTATTTAACAATTTTTAGTGTTTTAGTAACTGAGTGGTTAGGCAAGTAGGAAGGTCAGCTGCTGGAAAGTAATCACTGCTGCCCATAGACAGCCACAACACCAAGAAGGGTTGTAAATGCGTTGCCAACCTCGAGGGCGAAGGCGGAAAGTCACTTGTGGTCATTTCCCTGCTTGCTTGGCCCTCTACGGCGGAGCATAATTCAAAACTTCTACATATAAAACGAAAGTTTCTTATGTGTAATTTTTCTTGACCCGTAATGCGAATATTGTGTGTACATTTTTAATAACCTCGATGCTCATGTTTTTCAAACTCACGTCTTCCTTAAACATTTGTAAAAACAAAGTTTGAATGTTAGATCATTTTCTTAAACGACACTACTTTTCACAAACATAATTGCCCGTTTTTAACATTGATTCCAGTTAATTAGTTACTAGTTAACGTTTATAAATTTCGAATGAACGAACAGGTGAAATATCAAAATAAAGCCCAGTTCGCATTCAAGAAAGATCATACGAACATCAATACATTTCGGTGCCGAGAAACGGACGATTTTTAAGTAGTAGATCAAGCACCGCAATGTAATGTTACTAGCATGATTTCCCTATGTGTAAGCTTGGCTTAATGGTCACACATTATGAAGTTGGCGGTCACATGCCGGCGACACCAACATCGAAGCCGAATCATGCTCAGTTCCCGCGCGACCACCGCGCTATACGCGTCTGATCATACCCGGTGCGTGCACAATATTTATTTAAGTGTACTTTTCAATTTATCACGCCGTAAGTAACCAACTAGATTTAATTGAAACGCGAGCTTCAATACTCATTTGATTCAAGCCGCTAGGCGCATTCCTGTTCAATTCTTACTTTTTACGGCTTCTTTGACTAAAGTTTTTTATATCGACGACTTTTTATTTATTTTGAATTGTTTTGTAACTTTAAAGCGGCATAATATAACTTATCTAACTGTTAATATTTTATGTGATGTGAACACAACTTATGTTCGCGCTTGCAATTGGAAATGCATGTTGTTGATTTAGCACCTACTTTTCTTGTTCGGTGCGCGTACAATTTCGCTGAGTAGTTTCCGAGTAGGAATGCATTGAAATACTACCTCCGGAACCGGTTGCTTCTTTCAACCATTCGGGAACATAACGTGTAAAACAGGATATCATGAGGGATTTCCATGATGTATTTCCAGAGAAGCCCCCTTTGCCCTGTTCCTAGTTTGCTTATTTATTTATATACCTACTAAGTTACGTTACTGGAAATACCTGTTTGTCATCTAATATATAAAAATCTCGTGTCACGGTGTTTGCTACCGAACTCCTCCGAAACGGCTTGGCCGATTTTTATGAAACTTTTTTCTCTATATTCGGTAGGTCTGGGAATAGGTCGTAGGCTATTTTTTATACCCCTAGATGATATGATATGGCAAAACAAGGTTTGCGGGGTCAGCTAGTAATCTACAAAAATGTAGACACCATAGCGTCCCATCTATAAGAACGTAATAAATCTGAAAAGGTGATATTTTCATCAATAAGTAAAGGGGTGCGCAGACAGATCACTCAAACCATGACGACCTTTAGTTCATCGTCACGCACCGATGACTAAACAAACTATAGCTAGGCATAAAACTAAAGGGGATCCATTAATGCCGTCTCATAGGAAAGTGGGGTGCAGTCATGCGAAGACAATATACAAACAAAAGACTTGGTTTGGTGGGCGGGCTTGATGGTCACGAGTTCAAACCGCGCTAGTCAAGTAGGTATCAACATTTATCCTGACACATGTTACATGTTACTAGGATTGAGACTAGACCAATATTAGTATTTTTAAGGTTGAGAAGTTTATAAAGGAAGAGGAAGACAGAAAGGAAATATAAATAAAAGTACTGAATTCACTTTACGATGGCTAATAGGAAAAGGCATCTTGCGTAAACACTAAACAGTTGGGCTACCGATGTTGTTCATCTTGTACAATTAGCTAATTAGTCCCTTTCATTACTCGATAGACGGTGAAGTAAATCAGTTTCATGGCAGCTGCAGTTTATCGCTTCCTTGGAATGAATCCAACTCTGATTAAACATCATTAGCTTGCAGTGATGTTGGTCGTTATTATCATCAGTCGGTTAGCTAACACCGATATTTATCGACTGACCATTGTTTCTTGATTGTTTTATTAAGAATCAAGCATCCCAATAGTCTTACTTAAAGGCTTATGTTTTGTCTATTATGTGACTCAATAATCCTTTTAATTACATACTTATAACTTAGAAAACTACTGGGAGGTATGAAACAAAACTCATGTGTCACATAGTTAAATACATTAGTCTCAACTCGAGTAGTAGTAGCATGGATCTACTAATGAATTTACAATCACGTTTGATCTCTAGACACTTTTGGGCTATTTTGAACTCGCAACTATGTATGCATAATATTATAGCATGAACATCGAACTTCAGTTGCAGCGCTCATAAGGCTGCGACGCCTTCACCAAGGATGTGCGAGAAAACAGAGCTATGTGCGAGGCAAAAACCACCTATAACTATAACTTTATTTTTTCTACCGTCACTACGTCGATTTTTTTTTTCGCACACCGCTCCGCTTCCTCACACATCTGTGGTATAGACGCGCAGCCTAATTAAAGTCCCGAAAAGGCTCGAATTATGTGGAGCTATTTTACCGAAACATACGCATGAGTAATCTAGTCTTACAGTAATACCTTAAGTATCCTCTGATTCATGTAAGTGTTTAATTGTTTTCGTGACACTCATTAAGCGGCAACAGTCACTGACATCATTATGCAACCGTCACGTGCTCCTAAACACAGATAAAATATCTCGCCACAAGATACAGGGCTGCTTCCAATTCATCTTAACATTTCTAAGTATGGCTTGGAGTGCCTCTTAAAATAATCTGTTGGTTTTTTGATAATAGAGATAAAACTTTTTATCTTACGTTTTTTCCGGCGAATCTAGGTAGCCTCTTAATAGTATTAAATAAAGAATTCTTGTAATTTTATTCTACCCAAGTAGGTATATTTTTAACCTAACAAGTTAAGTATGAAGTATCTTTTTCTATTTATTTTTTTATCGGTAGAGGGCATAACATAGATGCGCTTTATCACTGCCTAAATGTGATTATAACAGACTGAAGTGTACGATGTATGGGAAAGATTCGTCGCTAACTTCTAGACCAGTGGTGGTGTAGGGGTAAGCACGCAGCACGGAACGCTGAGGACCTGGGTTCGATTCCCAGCATTGGTCTTTTTTCTGGGGTTTTTTCTGTGCATCTATATTTCAGTTTGTATTTAGTTTGAAATATTTTTAACCTAAGTCATGTGTGTCTAATTGAATCATCTTTGAAGATCCGCACAAGATCAGGTATATGTACCTAAGTACCTCAGTATCTGTTTTCTATTTCTGAGTATTTTATGCTAAAGTAAGAATTATTTTTCAAATTAAGCACTGCGAGGCCCTACACGGTCAACGGCCGTTATGAAGAAAATCCTGCCACATTGAACAACTATGAAGTTTCTGCATACGAGTATGGACCAAGTGAACCATAGAAAAAAATATTCTATAATTGCTTAATTAGTTCAAGTAAATTTTCACATTGTCAATATTCAGAATATTTCATACTAAATACAAACTGAAACATGGATGCACAGAAAAAACCCGAGAAAAAAGACCAGCGCTGGGAATCGAACCCTACCTGGGTTCAGCATTCCGTGCCGCGTGCCATTCCCCTACACCACCACTGGTCAGGAGTTAAGACACGAATTTTTCCCATACATCCATATCTCAATCTGTTAGATAATCACTTAATTATATAGCAGTGATACAGCGCCATCTATGTTTATACCCTCATCGAGAGACTTCAACACTCCTTCGGAACTATCCGCTCACCCGGACAAGAGATGTCGCTGCTAAGCCAAACTTTAACAATACAAACTTTTAATACTTATATGGATTGCACGGGATGACCGTAAAAGTAATAAAAATAAAGTTGAAAATAAAAATACAAAAAGATACTTCATATAAAACTTGTTAATATTCAGAATCTTCATGAGTTTATGAGCGCCGTTGACTACTTATAAGTATAGTAAACAGTAACTAAGGCCGGGGCCGCACTAGTAAGGCGACCGGCGACGCGACGCGACGGCGACTAAATCAAACATAGTTCGAGTTATGTGAGCGGCCGCTGCGGCCCCAGCCTAACACAGCATAAATACAGTAAAATTACATAAAGTTTACCACTGACAGATGGTTTACCTTCATTTCATATTCAACTTTAACGACCTACAAATAAAGCCAATTTTAGAATACTGTTACCCACGTTTGCAGATTTTGTAATAGCTACTTTACTTGTATGGTGTTAAAGTTGGAAATGAAATGAAGGCAAGCCATCTGTCAGTTGTAAACTTTAGTAAACGTAATTATACTACCCTTACTGACTCTACTGATTGAAAATTGCTTTATGCCCGCAATAAACTAGCCGTGTTATACTCTCAAGTAAATTAAAAAAAAATACGTTACGTGATTTTCAGTCAGACATTAAACTACTTAAAAGTAGGTAGTGTTTACAATGTGTGTGTATGTATATAGGAATTATAGGACAATGGTAACTATCGATGCTTAAAAAATCCAATACGCCATTATTTTGTATGTACTTATGGATGACACATATAACAAATAGCAGAGTTTAAACACATCAATAGTTTTTATTGTAGGTATGATAAATTACAATTTAATGTCGTCAGGCGTCGAGGCGACAACATAAAGAATTCAGTGGAATTTATACCATACATTCAAGCTATTATTAACTAGAAGAAGAAATAATGTTAGCCATTATAGGAGTTAATATGAGCCGGCTTAATATATTCATGACGGTTATATTATTAGAAAATACTTTAGGATTATAGTCTGTGTTGCGACGAGGAAGATTTTCTTAATCATACAAAATAGGTCCATCTAGTCTAGGTACCAACTAATCTAAGACTCTCTATCCATCGTTGATTATCTTCTAGCATGTGGTTGCTAGTAGTTATTTTACTTTGGATCGTTTTATTCAAGCGCTAAACTTAAAAAAAAAACTTAAATTCGTGGAGGTCCGATGATCTTGCGTGTCTGTATGACATGAATGCCCAATATCTCAAATAATCAAAACAAGTAGCCAGACTTAGTGCAAATACAACCAAGTTACCGTACTTCTAGATTAATACCAATAGCCCTTAGATTATTTATGCACTAGATAGAGTGTCAGTGGATGAAGCAACATTCGACAACATTACAAATTCCTGGAACGCGAGGTTAGAGCGCGCGCAGACAGAGTTTCTGCTTTTTTGTCACGATTTTTGTAGTGTACATGACTTAAATCATATAATAATCTCCTATTTCTAACCAACTTGATCAGTTTTTCTGTATTTGTAACTTCAGACATCGTGGTGAACGCGGCGTTCTCTGTCTCGGCGGCAAAAGAACGCAAGAACGCGGCGTTCCGTTTTGAACGCCGCGGTCTGACCGCCTGCTGTGTGCGTTGTTGTAAGGGACCTAGTACATTCGAAAGAACGCAGAACTCTGAACGCGGAACGCGGAACTCCAGACCGCGCTCTGTCTGCGCGCGCTCTACCTCATGGTTTTTGAAGACCGTCGCAACTCCTACGGTCAAGCCGGTTCTGCAGGAACCATAAACATGTTTCGCGAGAAAAGAATGTACCAACAAAAACACTAAACATGAGAGTTTCTTGGATGGAAGTTTCAAACAAGTTAATTTCTTCATTTTAGATAATGCATTCAAAGAAGAGCGATCTGATGGTGATCGACTCAGCTTTTGAGACATATAACGTAACGTGCCATTTCCGTAACGGGAAACCTTTATCTAATATATAAAAAGTAGCTGTTGCCCGCGACTCCGTCTGCGAAGAATACGGGTATAAAAATAGCCTACGACCTATTCTCAGACCTACCGAGTATCCAGGTCGTAGGCCATTTTTTGTATACCTATCCCTATTCTTCGCAGACGGAGTCACGTGCAACAGCTAGTTATCGCTATGAATTTATCTTTATATAGACAAATGATAATAAAAAAAACACCCAAGTCGCTGCCATGATGTGTGGTCCCTGTTGAAGCCAGAGATAAACTCAAGGTCACCAACCTTCGGTTACCATCGTTCTATAAGAATAACCTATTCAAGAAAAGAGCTTCATTCATCTTTCGGTTTTACAAAGCATTCTTTTTTTCATGTTGGTTCATTTTATAACCGAGAATTTTATACACACAGATGTACAAACCCGTTGATAACAGTTCATATTTGCATGCAGAAGATTAACCGAATCTCCTTGCATATACTTAGTCTCGTTGATTTAGAGGGTAATCTCAACCTCGACTGTTCACGTAATATACATAGTAGCTTGACTAATCGAGATGAAACCAAAAGTGCTATCTGTATCGAAATATCGATTTGAATCGATATCGAATCGGAAACACTTTCCGGCTAAGCAGTGGCAGGACCAACCTCAACCAACCAGGCGCTCAGGTTGGGGCTTTCATTTGGCACCCTTTTGCATAATACTTAGTTAAAAAAAAACTAATTTCCAATTTTGTCATATTTTTAGCGCGTACCCTCTGAATTCCGATGCCCCGGCTAGCCATCCTTCCTTAGAGCCGGCACTGAGCGGTAGACTTACTTGCTGATGCAAGCAAAAGCTGTTGCGTTGCGGCTAGCTGATCATAATTCTTTTTTTTAACGACCGCTTTAGCCTAGTTGGTAGTGACCCTGCCTACGAAGCAAGTGGTCCTGGGTTCAAATCCCGGTAAGGGCATTTATTTGTGTGACGAGCATGAATATTTGTTCTTGAGTTATGGATGTTTTCTATGTATTTAAGTATTTATTTATCTATATAAGTATGTTTATCGTCGTCTAGTACCCATAGTACAAGCTTTGCTTAGTTTGGGACTAGGTCGATTTGTGTAAGATTGTCCCCTAATATTTATTTATTTATTTATTTTATTTCAATGGTATGATCGATCAGCTATATAGGTATGCACATGCATGACATTACAAATTAACAGGCACATATCGTTTACTCTTTCATTACGTACAAGGAAAAAACTTGTGGTAAAGACCGCGCTATTTTAAATCAATCTCTGGTCTGTCTTTCCGGGAAGTATTTCAATGGTCGTTAATACTTACACATACTTGGGCGAGCGTAGTTTATAGCATGCAATCCTACCTACCTCCTACCGACGGAAATAGGGAATCTGGCCGCGCTTACTAAATTTACATCAGTTTACCTCATCTATTCCAATTGTTTATATCAGAAAACTTTGTAATAAATTGATAGCCGTGTCGAAATAGCGACTGCGTTAAACAAAAACAACACCTGATTAAAATGGAACAGGTACCTAGATAGAGCAGGCAATTACACTATCTTCTGTGACCAAAACAATTATCTATTCGAGTTTCTCTAGGCCCAGCGCGGTCTAGTCCGTTGCCCTGTTACAAATTAGTTTTTACCTACGTTCTAGCAACGTAAAATCGCTTTAAGCTAGAGCAAATCATGACGGAGACGGACTATATGCGTAACACTAAACGTACATTATACTGACTGTATTTATAGGCATTTAATTAAACGCCTTAAGCAGTAAGTAAGTACCTAGTTTAAACATCTAGGACAAGGATTGCGTTTGTATTTACAAAAACAGTTGGCTCGTCTTACTTTAATGCTGAAAGGCGATCGTTTATACGATTAATATTATTAAACGAATTCCATTCGAGGTATTTCGATGACTTCACATTTCATTAGGCTTATGCAAATTCCTATTGGTTGGTTTCACCCGCAATAAAATTGACGGCTCATTGTAAACTCAGAGGCTGGTGCGTATTAAATGACTGAACTCAAGTTAGGGTTGAACATTTTTAACCTTCTTGCAGAAACCTGTGGGACCTTGCCTGCATATTGTTTTTTGCTTTTAATTTTTTTAGCCTCCCGCTTCTCCTAATATGATTCTACGGTTAAGGGTTGTGTTCAAATTTTCCCACAATTATGCCTGTATCCCAACTGGTCCATTTTAACTTTGCGGTTACAGACTACTCTACGTGTTTGTGGTCAAGGCATCTTGTATCATAGTAAGAAAAGTATGCTATCATCATCTTTAACCTTAAGGCTGAGAATGCAAATCAAAATCCAGCATCTGAGGAAAAAAAAAGAAAACATGTTTTCGTCGTTTTACTGCGCTCAATGTAGACGAATATTTAATTAAACTCCCCATTCGAGACTGCTAAATTACTAATGTAGCTCGAACCTAAGATGCCGATACGTTGACACTTACGCCACAGCTGGTTGTTCCCGCAGTTCTAGAAACTTCCACAGAAAGGTCAAATAGTAGGAAATGTGATCCGTTCCGGCCGGAAACTTGCTTGCACACAGACTATGGCCTTTACACGCATGTATCTCACCGTGCATGCAACCTTCAAAACACTTGATAGCCTACTTGTACTGTTTGCCATTTCGTAGACTGACATCACGTGCCTTGTACTCGATTACCATTCGATTAATCATTACGAACTCCAATACAGACATGCTGTTATAATAATGCCACCCACGATTTCACATCTTTTCTTTGCACACGGATAAGTAAATAATGTAGATATTTAAAGTACTTAAATCTGTTTTGAATACGCAACAGCGCCAGTACAAATAAAAAAATGTATCGTTTACTTTTGCGGGCGGTGTTTTTGTCGCCACAAGTTTTTATTAAGTAGTAGTTATTATGAAGACGCTAGTGGTAATAGTTTTTACACTAATTATGATAATGAGGTTTAATGTGATGTGACACACGGCGGGGACAAGTGTTACTAATGCACAACGAGAGTAGAGACAAGCAGCAGATTTGCCCCTATTGTTAACACAAAAACGCTACACAGACAGACGTACTCCTCGCTTATTATTATGATAACTACTTACCTATTGACAGTTAGTATCATGGTTAACGTAATTAGTGCTAGTCTATTGTATTTTAACGCCTAACCGGAGCCTTGGCGCTGAGATTGCCTTCAGAGCGACTGGTACCTACTGGTAGATCAACAGAGTGTCTACTTTATGATTATGACACGTTCTACTGATGCTATTTTGTGGAGCATAAAACAGAAATAACAAGGATCAAGGAAAGTTAAAAAATAGAATCGTTAAAGATTTACGGGTGGTCTTAAAACGACATTCATTTTATCCCTTTTTAATTCTGTCAAGATCGCGATTGTCACCTTTATTGTTTTCGATGTTGAATTGAAACACATTCAGAAGTTTCAGATCTACTTAGGTTTAGGTGAAAAACTTAAGTAAAGGACCTGTTGATGTTGTGCACAGAATTGCAATGGAGCTTAAGTCATATTTCTAATTTTATTTGAATTTGTAGCTTAAAAATCTGTAATATTATTAATTTGCTCATTATTTTAAAAGCTTTATTCATGCCTACATTTTTGTTTGATGTGTGCACAACATTTGACATCGTCGTTTGGCAAAGCGTTAGCGCGGGCAGGAACATAAAATAATTTTATGGACACCGCAACATGTTTTATTGCAATGCAACTAGTAAATCATTGAACTAACTAATCCGTGTCTACAAACCAGTCTATTAAATCGTCGCGTCAAGTCTCGCTGTGTCCTTAAAATAATGTCGTACGCGACATCCATACACACACATAATTTACGACTTCGTAATATTGAGTCTCTCGGCCTTCGCTTGCACTAGACTTTCAGAGTCTTTTCTCGCATTATCTTAATTGATTCATCAGGTCACTAAAGAATGCCTCGGAAATGGATCGTTTTTCCTATATCTGTCATCCTATTGTTCCAGTGTATAAATCGTTCAGGTTAATTCGAGATAGTGAATAAAAACTGTAACGGCCGAACGAGTCCGGTCGACAAAAACCGTTGGCCTTGTGGCCGACCGCGAATTTAATTCCTGCTTCACTGAATGAGAACGTCAACGTAATCTATGATGCCAATTTTCATAACAACCGCCGCCTTTAGTTTCATGGTTTTGTTGTTTTACGACGGCGGCTTGTTTTCGAAGCATTTCACGGCGTGCGATTTTTTCCGACGCCACGCAAGACTTCTCGAGTCGAATATTGGACACGGTCGGCGCCCACAATCTCCACTAACTTGAATTTAATTCGATAAAAACTGGCTCCTGTGATGGTCATTAACTGTGACAAATTACTTAGCTCAATTGGACAGATTTCTAAGACTTTATTTATGGTCTAGATGTCGCTTGACAGCCAAGCAATTGAGGATCATACATAATACATATTAATAGCTGCTAGCAGCGAGGCTTATGAATACGATAGGAGCCTACGTCAGCCAAAAAGTAACCGAACGCTGAGTCTTCACAATTTCACTAACTAATTATACACATTTTACTGGCGAAATTAAGAAAAATATAGTTTAAAAAAACCTCCTTGATCAACTTACTTTAATTTCTATTTAATTTCATTGCCTGTATATAAATTGCAAGTTAGTAGTTAGTTATTCTCATGTAAGGGCCACACGAAAGGGCCTTAAGACATTAACTGCCATTCTACAACGAAATCTGTTTACGCCCTCCAGTAGACTGTACATGCTTAAGACAATACGTGATAACTAATCTCACACTTATTGCCATCACCTAGATTCTCGGAGGAAAACAAACTGCAGCTCAACATGAATGTGTAGCACTCAATGATAACAAGCAATCGACGGCTACAAGTGTCCTGTCCACTCAACCAATGAAAGTCAACCTTCCATCATACATTAGTACATGATATAATTTAAGTTGCCCCCGTTCTGGTCGGATATGACCGCGAACACAAATTGGTATTTTAATTACGCACATTGACAAACCTGACATCTGTACTGAATTGTATCTACCTACGGGTTGTACGGTGTCGAATTATGAGGTCACCACATAGTAAGCGGTGTTTGGTGGGAATAGGTAAGAAGTCATTCAAAATTCATAAACATGACTGGTGCGGTTAAGTTTGAAAAAAATATTCACTTTCCTACATCGTCCATCATGTTATGGACCAGAACTTTGCCCAGTATTTGCAACGCACATGTTTCTAAAATGACAGGCCATAACAGGGAAACAGAAAAACAAATTAACTTCCGTTTAATATGACGAATAAGATTTTAAATAGACATCATGTACATGGATATGTATGCAAATAACATTAAACGCCCCGAGCAAAAAATATAGCTAAGCTACCTTATAAGTAATTAAACTGAGCAAAAACAACTGCCCACTATAAGTAGCAGGTGACGCATCTTTAAACAACCATGCCTATGTTTACTTTTGCGATAACTTTATCTTACTTTCAATGGATCGAGTTTTTTATACCTTATCGAAAACCATCCGGGCTGAAAAAAATCTCTTTGATTCTGGTCAAAATCAGTTAAATACTGTTTCTACTTTACCAATAGAACCAGTAGCGTAGCAATATTCTTGGGCCACCTAACCACACCTTTACCCTTAAATATACCTAGGGACTATAAAGAGATACATAAGGTACCTATGGTAGTCTCCTGGGGTATTCTGTATACCTATGGAAGCTTATTTTATAAAAAAAAAATTACGGCCTATGCAGTAAGGTTCTAGAGTGGCGACTGCGAACCGGAAGTCGTGGCGTGGGAAGGTTCCCAACAAGATGGACCGACGATCTGGTAAAGGTTGAAGAAAACAATTGGAATAGAGGCAACGCAGGACTGGTCGTTGTGGAACTCTTTGGGGGATGCCTTTGTCCGTCAGTGTACGTCTTTTGCCTGATATGTTGATGATGTAATTGGTAAATAATTAATAAATAATTGATTGATTGAAACGTTACTTTGAACTAATAATAAGTACAATATTTTTCCTTACTTCTCCGTTATCAAAAAAAAAGTTTTCCACAGTTATTTATGGTCGGATGAAACTCCAAAAAGCAATGTCGCCAAAACACTGCGAAGCATTCGTAAACATACATTATTTAGTCAAAATAAAATACAAAACATTTAGTCTGCAAGTAGACCGCAAGGGGCTCTTTTACATGTCACTTTTTTTTAAACTATACTTATACCAGCGCTTTCGTGAGGACCATCATTGCCAAGAAGAATGCCCCGCAAGGAACTTGGCTGAAAAAAGTCAGAGAGTAATAAGCGCTGGAGAGTGTCCTGCTACTTTGTTTCCAATACTGATTCCAATGATAAAGTTAACATTGTTTTTGTTTCTTGCAGAAGAAGGAACTTAAGCAACCACCATGGGGGCTATGTTCCGGAGCGAGGAGATGGCTCTCTGCCAGCTCTTCATACAGCCCGAGGCGGCCTACACCTCGGTCTCAGAGCTGGGAGAAGCCGGCACGGTGCAGTTTAGAGATGTAAGTATCCCATTAATATTATCAACGTGAAACTTTGTATGGATGGATGTGTGGATGTTTGTTAATCTTTCATGCTAAAACGGTTTGACGGATTCTGGTGAAATTTGCCACACAGATAGTTTATAACCTGATTAACACTTAGAATACTTTTTATCCCGGAAAATTGCATAGTTCCCGAGCGATAGCGGTAAACGAATTCTTCGCAGACGGTGTCGTGGGCAACAGTTAGTACTACTATAATGTACTTACTTTCAATGAAAGACCCGGCTAGAAGAATGTGAACAAACATTCTGTACTTAGGTACGGTCAAGGACTTTAATTCATGAGCCACCATGGAACCATTACACAGTAAACGTTATAGTGACATCGCATTAATTAACAAGGAAAATCGTAATGACTTTTCCTTTGAAAAGGTTCCATCGTGGCTCATGAATTAAAGTCCTTGACTGTACGTTATTTTCCTTAAATCAGTGGGCTACATAATATGCGGCCTCGCACTAGGGTTAAACCGTGGCGTCTGTTTCGAATGCCGACCCAAGGAAAACACCAAATTCACATGCTAGAAACCTTCACTGCAGTGAAGAAGAGTGGGGATGGAGTATCTCAGGAGTATCTGACATTTGCGTCATTGTCCTTCGCTTACTTATGAGTGATAAAATTGAGACGTTATGAAAACCGGGGCAGATTGGCCGTCTCTTTTTAGTATAAAGAAAAGACCAAGATTTTTATAACTCGTTAGCTTGTTTACATTCTTTCTCTAACCTGACTAGACTTCTTTATAACTCGTTAGCTTGTTTACATTCTTTCTCTAACCTGACTAGACTTCTTTATAACTCGTTAGCTTGTTTACATTCTTTCTCTAACCTGACTAGACTTCTTTATAACTCGTTAGCTTGTTTACATTCTTTCTCTAACCTGACTAGACTTCTTTATAACTCGTTAGCTTGTTTACATTCTTTCTCTAACCTGACTAGACTTCTTTATAACTCGTTAGCTTGTTTACATTCTTTCTCTAACCTGACTAGACTTCTTTATAACTCGTTAGCTTGTTTACATTCTTTCTCTAACCTGACTAGACTTCTTTAATTTATGTTCCACAAAAAATTACAGGTGACTTTTGGTACCGAAATCTTCATCCATAATAATACATGATCTGACCACTCAAGCATTCATGCCAAATTAAAGGTTATCCAGTCTACAGCCGGGGGTTTACCGAGGTCGCCCTGTACATGTTCCGACTACCTGAGAACTCATTCATATGTGACATTGCCGGTGTACCTGTAGTTTGGCTCACAGTATATACATATATGTAGTAGTAGTGTGTGTAATATATGTAGTTTCGTATCCCATAAGGATTTATCCAACTCCTTACTTGTACCTAGTAGTAATACAGATCTTAATAGGTACCTCCAGTTTGTTTGGTTACTAATAAAGCTGTTATGAGTTGAAATCGGGTTTTGTCCCGCGTACCTAGATTTCAGAGAAGCCCGATATTTCGTCAGTCGTCTCGTGATCATGGCGCATGCAAATGTGCCGAAATATCGGGCTTCTCTGAAATCTAGGTACGCGGGACAAAACCGGATTTCAACTCATAATATTAGTAATGACCGCGATAGTCTAAAATATTCTAATAAAGCTATACCTACTCGTTACCGAAACGTCGAGTTAATTTTTAAATCTTCGCGCGAAGTATTATAATAAGTTAATAAGTTGATAATAATTATTATTGCCACAAGGGTAGAAGAGATATTACTTACTAAACGAAGTCTACGTGGATGAGGTTGCAACCGGACACCCGTATGTTTTTAAACGGTAATATCATCTCTGTTGAATGTTGATGCGCTAAAAAAAATCACGAGACTACGGTGCTATGTGTACCATGTGATCTGTACTGCTTAGGTGTATAAATACAATAATTCTCAGAACTAGTAGTTGACAGATTTAATCATGACCTTCTGTTAGTTAATATGCAAAGCTCACGTAGTTACTTTTCCTGATTGAGCTAATACTTATATAACGTAACCCATTTAAATATATGAGTTTACATAACAAAGTACGATTGTTTGAGGAAATAAGCTACATATACGCACAGCTCTAGCTGCTACCATTTTAAGTTTCATGAGCCCTCACAATGGCTGGCTAACGAACGACAATATTTTTAGACGGTATAGAATTAAGTTCTTACTTAATTATAATCCCTACCTACACCTTATAAATTCCGATATTTCAAGCCCTCTACAGGTCATGATTCTGTGAAATTTAACTTAAGTCAAGCAAAATTATAAACATAGAATAGAATAGAATAGAATAGAATAGAATAGAATTTTAATAACTCTCTTAGAAAAAAAAAGATACAATATTATCATTAACCATTTTTTTTTTGTTTTTCATTTTTTGTTATTGTCAATATTAACATTTCTCAGTCAGCCACAAGGGCTTCCGTTTTTTTTTAGTTCATTCACAAACATGGCTTCATTCTACAAAGATCGTGTTTTATTTTTCACGACTCACGTTTCGGCGATCGTCTGGAACGGGCCAGTGTAATACAAAACGTTCTAAGTTTATATAGCTCGGCTTGTTCTAAGCTTTTTAGAGAACGACGTGTGGAAGGTTAACCCGTGCAGACCGGTTATACGCTCTTGACGAGCCTCTTGATATATACCAGACGGGCGGGATATGTCGTAACGTCAAAACGCCTTTTTGCATACTTACCTTTTCTACTCCAATTACGACACTCTTAAGGAAACTCTTCTGAGTTGCCAATGCTTGTTGCGGTTTGAGTAATGTCTACTCGATGTTTTATATTTTCCTTATTCACTGACATAAATTGACAACACTTTTTGTATTTCTTAGACGTCTTAACCTTTTCACACGACTGTCGAAGGAGGGTTATGTTTTTCGAGCGTATGTATTTATGTATATATGTATGTATCATTCTTTGGCAATTGGCACGCCCTGCAGCCTAAATGGCTCAATGGATTTTGAAGTGTGAGGTGTCATTAGATTCGTCTCAGTTCCGCGAGTGACATAGTATTTATAATTCCCCGGAATTCCCATGTGAACGGGAATTATACAGGCGGGGTTTTTTCATCTAGTATTGAAAGTAAAGTTATTTGATTTCAGTATACCTACTATTTATTGTTAGCGACAGGGATAAAAAAATTCAATATTACAGATATGTAAATATGAGCCAAGTAAAGATACTCGACTGAAATGATGTAATAATTAACAATACATTTTGTTTTTTTTATGTTAGAAGCAGATTGATTATCTCATTCTTCAATAACTATGACACTGAAATAGGAAGCGATTATCTGAATAAAATATCGCAACTTTTGTAATTTTTCAATTAACTACCTTTTTTTTTTTTTTACGTGGGGAAATCCTCATGGATACCCACCGTCCTCGGGGGAGCACGATGGGTTATGTCAGACTCCTACTGACTAAAACCCCACGGTGTTCCCTCTCTCCGCTTAGGTAGGGGCTACGGGAACGGTTACGCTATCCGCGGCCCCCACCGGCGGCTGCCCTTGCGGGCCCACCTCTGTTTAAGGCGCTCCGGAAACACCTGGAGCGCCTTACAACCTCGAGACATCTTTGGCGGGTGACGGACCCCCCGATCCACCACCCGATGTCCATCTGATGGAAGCGGGGAAAGCTCGCCTCACTGGGGCCAGGAAAAGACCCATGGAATCCTTGGGCCACCCGGGGCACTCAGGCCCCGGGATACTTTTCCTCCAGGAGGCCCCCGGAGCTACCCCACACCACACCAGACCACACCTCGGCCGCAGAGGATAGGGCAAGCGGCGCACCGCAATACCGACATGCCTCCTCCTCTGCGGCCCCACCAGTGCCGTTTCGACGGAACGGCCCCGCCAGCTCGCAGGGGGTAGAGAGAGTGGCGCACCGTAATACCAACACGCCTCTCCCCCTGCGATCCCTCCACGGCCGCAGAAGATAGGGAGAACGGCGCACCGTAATACCGGCACTCCTCTTCTTCTGCGGTCCCACCTCAAGGCGCGTCCGCAGCGGACTTGTTCAGCCCGCTGGGAGCGCCCTTCTCGGGCCAGCTGGCGACCCAACAGGCCGGCCCTGGTTGCCTCTTAGCTTCACCGTGGATGAGCAATCCACGGTTACTAAGCCCCCCCGCCACGACAAGGCGGGCAACCCTCGGGGGGGTCAATTAACTACCTAATCTACCAAGAAATAGAGTAAAATACTACATAATAATAAGTGCAATGAATTTGCAGATAACTTTAAATAGCACTCAAATTTTTAATCTTTATTGCCAAAATTAATTCATAAAAAAAAAAAAGACAAGCTTTACGATAACTGTCGATAATCGAAAGACCATGTTTCTTATTTGTTAAGACCTGACGTCAAACAGACAGTATGTCCGAATATGACTGACGACTATTCAATAGACGTTTACTACTGTGCGTTGTTAAGCTGATAGACCCACTTATTGGTAATTTGAGGTCCAATCATCTCGACCGGGATGCTGGCCGATAATTTTAATGTAGGCAGAAAAAAATATTTCTTTCATTAAATAAAAAAAATAACAGGGTGAAATAATGTAGTTAGCGATTAAAAATGGTTTTTCTCGTATACTTAATACAAATTATTAAAGGTTATCGTGATACGCTTAATACCTACCTGATATACACATAGGCACTGCTTGCATAATAGCTAATCCGAAACTTGAAAGCAGTTGAAATGTTTTGCCAATACTTTTGGAATTGCTTCCATATGGATATAAAATAAATTAAGCTACATAAAATTTGTTTAGCACTTAGATTATTTCATTTTATACACTAGATAGAGCTTAGGCGGCATGAAAACGTCCCGAAAAATATAAGCCAACAGTTGGCTTATATGTTATTTGCCCCTTCAGTCTGAATGGCGTAACGGCACTTTCACACGGGTAACGTCCCGTTTTTTGCGGGTTCGGTTTTTTGCAGGATCCCGTTTAGTAGCATGCTACTGTGGTAACATTCACACGAGCATCCGGCTTGCAGGAAACCGAACCCGCAAAAAACGGGACGTTGCCCGTGTGAAAGTGCCGTAACGCGATCATAAGATGAAGCTGTCAAATGGTTTTTTTGGACGTTTTGTATCACAGTGATAGCTACTGACATTATATTTAGTGTATAAATAATCTAAGGTTTAGCAGTAATAATGCACGCTGACTTACACTAGTTACACGAAGTTATTAAGTATTCATTAAACTAGAAAAGGATCAGCGAAGGAGTTAAAAATATGTCTAACTAAAATAGCTACATATTAAATATCCGCAGATCATCCAAACATACAGTTATTATTATTAATAGTTTATATATAATTTTAGCGCCGAACTGGTTTTATAACTTCCACGAACAGCTAGTAAAACACATTAATGCAGTCCATAACGCGAATAAAAAAACATCGGTATTTTTTATTATCAATTAATGATATTTTTATGAATTTAATGAATATAGGTAGGTCAAGGCGCTTAGCTAAAACCTCTTTAGATATTTGAAAGTTGTTATTTTCATTTGTTAGTAAAAATTATCACGACACCCATTGGACAGGTAATGAATTAATGATTTATGTAATAATTTAATAAGAGATGCTATAATAATTATAATATTTATAGGTAGTCCCATCACTCCCATCTAATCTATCTTTTTAAATTATCTCTGCGGGAAGAAGTTTGATAGGGGCCGAAGAACAACGACAAGGCAAGCAAGGAGATGGTGAGGCAATTTGTACCGAGAGGCCTTCCCACAATAGGTGGGTACTGTAAGAGCCTAGAAAAAAAATTTGTTTCAAGCGTTACTTTGCGGAGGCTCTTATACTATTACCGTTTTGGTTGCGATTGATTTTATTATTTCTGTTAACTAAGTTCTGATTTTCCATGGTTGTCCATAATGTGTCGTAAAGGTGGTAACATTATTTGCTTACGAGAAGAGAAGCATCTGATCGTTTTATCTGTAAGATAAAGTGTGTATCAACGTCTTCGTTTCGACATGTTCAAGGCTATTTTATCGATATCAAATTTATCAATACTCAAGCGCTAAGAACCCCTTTGTACCTAATAGAAACGATTTAACATAGATTTTCAGACGTTAAGGCTACACTTCTATAGTAGCGGAGCCGCTCCCATTTAAGGTCGGCGCAGACCGGATGCGTGTGCGGGTCACGTCACGCACGCACACCGGTTGTGGTGAGTGGAGCTGTGAGAGGGATGGCACACTAGATGCGTGCACATGGTGTGCCATTTTTCTTACAGTTTCATTCATTAGAAATGGTGCGTGAAACGCACCCACATCTGGTCTGCTCCGGCCTTTAGTATGAGGCTGCGAACTGAACACCAGCGAGCAGCGGGGCGGCGAGTATATTCTGTGTTCATTGCGCGGCCGAGATGCTCGCCACACAGTGGTTACCTGGCAGCACACGTAATGAATAAAGAAAACGGTCGACGATCCGCTACCGCTGGCGTCCATTTAGCGGCCTAAGGCGCATGCCACACAGAAGAGACGTGGGACGGGGGCGCGTCGCAGTCCGCATCGTTTGTTCGCAGGCCGCGTCTCCGCCCAGTCTCTTCTGTCTGCTTTGGATCGCGACGCCTCTACAGGGTTATTTTTAATTCACTGACATCCTCTTAACACTGAATTCCTATCACTCAAATAAATGTTTTTTGTTTTACAACTTTTTAAAATGAAGCACTTTTTTTCCCATACAAATACACAGAGTATCGTAAAAATAAGAGGTAATCTCAAATTTTCAAAACGTTATTACACCAAAAATATTAAGTTATGACAAAAGCCGTAAAACAAAAAACATTTGTTTAAGTGGTAGGAGTTTAGGGTTAAAAGGATGCTAGTGAATTACAAATAACCCTGTATACATTTAGTACAAAATCTGATTCAAGGGGTGCCGCGACTGCGACGCGCCCCCGTCCCACGTCTCTTCTCTGTGGCCTAAGAGGCGGTCACGGACTGACCAAACTATTGTTATGATGGGTGATTTAGTACCTATTCATAGTGTGAAAATACCTTATTTACTATTTAAAACCTAAGTTCAAATAGCAAGTTTAATTAATTTTAATGTTAGTACCTATTATACTTAGTACTTTATTACACGTTAAACTCAATAATTTCATATTATTATGCAAACATGTGTTAATATGCGCAAGTGTGAATTACTTACGCTACAGCATTTGGTTTAAATTCAGTGTCACTTAATGATGTCAAATTGAGGTTTAGTTATACTAGCTGTTACCCGCGACTCCGTGTGCAAAGTATGCGTTTATCACAATCCCGTGGGAACTGTGCAATTTTCCGGGATAAAAAGTATCCTATATGTTAATCCAGATTATAAACTATCTGTCAAACCGTTTTAGCGTGAAAAAGTAACAAATATCCACACATTCATCCATACAGCCATACATACTTTCACGTACATAACTAAGTAAGATTTGTTTCTTCCGCGTTTTAAAATATTGATATGTGTAGTATTGCTACAAATACTAATATCCCTTCTACTATACAAATAGATGCAATTTTTTTTAACAATTTTTCAAGAAAAAGGCTTGTAGTTTGTTAACCTTATTTCTAATGCAAAATAGTCTGGAAACAATTCGATCTCTATCCACTTAAACACACCAGGGTAGCACATTATTAACTTTTTTTTTCTTTTTCCAGCTAAATCCGGATGTAAACGCGTTCCAGCGTAAATTCGTAAATGAGGTCCGGCGCTGCGACGAGATGGAGCGCAAGCTTCGCTACATCGAGTCCGAAGTCCACAAGGACGGCGTCCATGTCCCTGATGTGAAAGAGGCACCGAGGGCTCCCAACCCTAGGGAGATCATCGACCTAGAGGTAAAGCCTACGCAGCCACAGACCGCATCGTTGAATAACACCGAATCAAATACGGTGACACACACCGGCAGCGCGGCGCAGCGTATATGATTCGGTTTTATACAACGCGCTGGGCCCGCTCCGTCGGCGCCCCACACACGCTTCGCACTTCGGTATGTGGTATTAACTTGATGAACAGGTCTTAGCCCACATTTAGGTACACTAGCAATAAAATACGTAAGTTGCATTACATTGCGAGGCCGTGAATCGAATGAGTTGGAAGCAGTCGTCTGAGCGCGGAAACGTACTACAACAACACAATTTGTCTTACTAGTGTAAGTAGGGGTTATATTACAAAATTCGATTTTCGAACTTCGCATCATGCCATTTCGTTCACGCTAGTGAAATTAAACAGAACAGTGAAAGGGACGGCACGATACTAACTACGAATTTCGTGGTAGCCTCCCTGAACCCTTAACGGCCCCGTAAAATCATTATCCTTCGTTTAGTTTAAGAGTAAATTGCGCCAAGTTCAGATCCCCGGTTAAGGAAACTTCTCTAAGCCGAAATTTACTTAAAATATTTAGTAAAACGTACGTACGTAGTAAATATCGGCTTGCAGAAATTTTCTTAGAGATTTGACTGCTGGTTTGACATTCGTTATCGTAGTATAGTAACTTGCGGAACTTGCCCCTACTGGAATTTGAGCCCGGAGCTCTAGCTTCTTAGACAGGGTCCTAACCCTAACTCTTAAGCCGAGTTTAGACCTGCAAGAAAAATCGTGCAAGTTGCATTAGATCGCGGCGCTTCAATCTCGGTCGCTTTACGGCCTCGCAATGTAATGCAACTTGCACGACTTTTCTTGCAAGTCTAAACTCGGCTTTAGGCTATCCCGTTAGTCATCAGTCGGTTCGTCGTTTCAGACTGATTGAAATACGGATCGTAATAATACATTGTTCACTTTAAAGCGCCTTTAAGGGCCTTAAAGTGTCCACTACATTACAGTTAGGTATTTCAAAGAAACTATCAAGTATTAAGCTCCTCCATCCAATCCGAAGCAACCTCTGTACATAAAATGCAATTTCCCAAGGGTGTACAAGAACGTTTAGGTTCACTTCGTCCACATTCCCATTTTGTCAACTTCCTAATTCGTCAGCAATCCTATTTCGTCTACAATCAATTCCCAATTCGTCCACTTCCTATTTTGTCAATATTCCCATTTCGTCCATATTCCCATTTCGTTCACATTCCCACTTCTCCACATTCCCACTTCGTCAACATTCCCATTTCGTCCACATTTTCATTTTGTAACAAAATAGTAACGAAATTGGTGTGTATCTGAATAGTGACCCGCACCGTGCTTAGCAAGTATTTTTCTTAACATTAATACCTAAATCACAATATAAAATCTTCCCTGAGAATTAAGCTAAGTGATAGCGAAAACCGCATTAAAATCGGCTAGGAATGTTGACGAAGTGGGATTGTGGACGAGATGGGAATATAAACGAAATGGGAATGTTGACTAAGGGGCCATCCATAAATTACCTACGTCACACCAATTTCGATCAATTTGGACCCCTCCCCCCCCCCATATCACACTTATTACTATGAAAATCACCATTATTTTGTTCTAGTGTCACAGATCGCTTGACCCCCCCTCCCCCTAAATGTGTGACGTAATTTATGGATGGCCCCTAATTGGGAATGTGGACGAAGTGAACCTAAAGTACTCTCTCAACAATTAAAGTGTGTGACACATTTCGAGTTAGTTCTGTATAAAAGTGTGATGCCTATATTTTTACCATTCTGTTCGGGCAGCGTGGCGATCTGATATCCGGTTTTCAATGTGTGATAGAAAGACATTCTTTGTGTAAATTGCATTGTATTCAGTTTGCTTTTTGGACTGCAACGCTATAATTCAACAATTGCAATGCATTTCACATAGTTACCGATATACACAACTTCACGCTGTCATTGTATGTATTTTTATATCTGGAGGGACTTGAAAGCAAATTATCCTGATTCCTTATGCTACTTAAGCTACATTTTGATCCTTTGCATATATTACATGTTATTTTTCTTTACAGGCACATTTGGAGAAGACAGAGAACGAAATTCTGGAGCTGTCCCACAATGCCGTGAATCTGAAACAGAATTACCTGGAGCTGACTGAGCTGCGTCATGTCTTGGAGAAGACGGAAGCCTTCTTCCTCGCGCAAGAGGAAATCGGCATGGATTCCTTGACTAAGTGAGATATATACAACAACAATGAGTCGTTCTTAAACACTACATAGTTACTATGTCATAGCAAGAAACACAGAATAAAAAAACAAAATAGATGCAGTTTCACGTGATCAGGCATTGAAAGTAGAAAAGCTTAAGTAGCCCTTATTAAACTATGTAGCCCACCCAATGTCTCCAAATAGAGGTTCAGTATCAACCTCGCACGAGTCTTTCCCGTGATGATCTGTCAGCACACAGAATGTCTAGAAAGCTTTAGATCATTTTAAACATACAATTTATTTATTTATTTATCACAACTTAACATATAACTTTACAGCAAAAGCCAAGACGTTATAGCTAGTACAATTAAACCTAATTTCCTTAAAATTACATTACAAAATTACAATATTGCCGATTGACTCATACACTCACCTCTAACACCCTCTTCCATTCCGCCAACAATCTCGCTATACCTGTCGCGAATAAATCTGTCGCGAGCAGAGAGTTAAGAAGCGCAATCGCGCGGGGGACGGTTGTCTGCCGGCCGCGGAGGGTGCGCGCGGGCGCGGCGGCCAGCAGCGGCGGCGCGCGGCGCCGGCCACAGTACTCGTTAGGAGCATACAGCCTGAGTATCAGTCCCAGAAGAGCCACGCTATCGAGCTTGCCAACAAACTTGCTTACAATGCGTATCAAACGTAAAAATTACCTCAATACACAAGGGCTAAAGTAAATATAATAGTCAAATTCGAAGTTTCAGCTTACGATTTTGTTGCTGTCGGTTTTGAGACCCTGGGTCCTTGCGGCCCTGGCGCACACAACTTGATTAAAGAAGTGCAAAAGCGTCTGGTCGTCACTTAACTACTGCAGACCAAAGGGCTGGCAGCTATCTCTCTCAACGAATCGCCATGGCCATTCAACGAGGGAATGCTGCCAGCACGGGGGCTTCTTTTTAACCGACTTCAAAAAAAGGAGGAGGTTATTAGACTTAATCTAGTAGTTTTTGACGTGACAACGTCTAATAAATCGATGAACGCCGGCTGCATACACGGAAAAGGATGCCGCAATGTAACGTACATGTACGGGACATTGTACGGGGGTGCGGGTAGGGGTGTGGGCGCTTCAAAGGGGGGATTAAAATTTCATTGATTTTGCCGTAGGATGCACTGTTTTCAAGATATTTGACAAAACACCGGTTCTCGTTCTCGTCCGATCACCGAGGTTAAGCAACGTCGGGCGCGGTCAGTACTTGGATGGGTGACCGCCTGGTTTTTGAATGTTTTGTTATGACGTCACGTTAAACTATCGTCCGTAAACCGACTTTACAGACAACCGGTTTTAAGTTGGATATTTAGTTTATAGTTAAGTTCTTTCATTGTTATTTTTTCTTAATATTTGTATTGTTATTCTGGTTTAAAAATTCGAAGTCCCGAAATTTAAGATATCTGTAAAATTACCTACCTATAAATAATTAGACAATTTGATGAATTTGAAGTAACGCCCACAGTAATTATCTTGAATTGTTGGGACAAGACGAATAAAATGATATTTTTATATTTTTTTTTTATATTACGGGACAATCTTACACAAATCGACCTAGTCCCAAACTAAGCAAAGCTTGTACTATGGGTACTAGACGACGACAATCATACTTATATAGATAAATAAATACTTAAATACATGGAAAACATCCATAACTCAGGAACAAATATTCGTGCTCATCACACAAATAAATGCCCTTACCGGGATTTGAACCCAGGACCTCTTGCTTCGTAGGCAGGGTCACTACCAACTAGGCTAAAGCGGTCGTTATATGTTATGTTACAAGAAACTGTTGAACAATTTTCAACACCCCATAACACCATTACTTAAACACTCAGGTCGCTGATATCAGACGAGACGGGCACACAGGCAGCCGCCCGTGGCCGTCTTGGCTTCGTCGCAGGCGTGGTCAACCGCGAACGCGTGCCGGCCTTCGAACGCATGTTGTGGCGTATCTCGCGAGGCAACGTGTTCCTGCGCCGTGCCGAGCTGGACAAGCCTCTTGAGGATCCTAACACTGTAAGTAATTGAGTAGCATCGTGTCTTCTGCTTGCCTAGTACCTGATGCGGCGATGTAACACTATTTTGAACGCAGGCTGTGGCATATTCTTGGTTGCAATGTGTTCCTTCCAATGCTACGCCACGCCGAGGTTTACTGTTAGATAAGCATCTTGAGGATCCTAACACTGTAAGTTACTGAGTAGCCTTGTGACTTCTGTTTGCCTGGTACCTGATGCGGCGAAGTAACGTGTTTCTACGCCGCGGCGAGTGGGACTTGTTGGATAAGCCTCGTTAAGGATACTCTAAAATACTGTGAGTAACCGAGTAGCCTCAGGATTTCTGCTTGCCTGGTAACTGATGCGGCGAATTAACGCTGCTTCAACGCGTGCTGTGGCTTATTTCATTCGTGCTAGAATCTGTTCCTACGACGCACCGAGCAAAACTTGGCAAACTTTTTTGATTACTACTTCTGCCAATCTATTGTCACGAACGCTTGTCTTGATCAGACGGAACAGACCCCGTATGATTTTAGAGTGGTATTTAATGACTGGTATGGTCTCCTGATACCTATACTTGCTTAGAATGCATACTGTGGCGTATTCTCCGGATGTTGACTGATTTTATGTTCTTTTCTGTATTCTACAGGGCAACGAAATCTACAAGACGGTGTTCGTAGCATTCTTCCAAGGCGAGCAGCTCAAGTCTCGCATCAAGAAAGTGTGCACCGGTTTCCACGCGTCACTGTACCCTTGCCCGCCTTCCAACGTCGAGAGGCAAGACATGGTCAAAGGCGTCCGAACTCGGCTTGAGGACCTTAACATGGTAAGTTTTAACACTCCTCTCTCATCCTTCCCTCAGACCATAGTATTGCGGATCAATGGAAAATTTAAAAATTATTGTGCCTCATGAAACAAAGGACATTTACCCTTATATCCAACAACGTCTGTTAATAAAACGTTGAAAATAATGTAACAAAACTATGAATGCAAGTATAAATCAAAATTAATTATTTAAACTATTTTGGTTGATGACGTCAGATTATAATTGAGGGCTCCAACACTGCCAAATTTCTAAATCTATCTAAATGCGTACGATAAGGCAACCCCTTTAATTATTTTTTGCGTAGTGGTACACTGTAACTAGTGTCACTTTACTGGCGCTGTCAAAGTGCTAGATGTCAGGCAGCGGGTCCAAATCAAACTCCGCAGTATAATCCACGCGTAAATTTTGGAAGAATTCTAACCACACAGAATAAAGTACGACTTGGATCGGTCACGCAATTTACTCCAATGTCAAATGAAGGTCATCGCTTATTTGTTACGTAATAAATTCATTACATAATATTAAAATTAAATAATTACGGAAAACGAGTTAAAAAGAATTTATCTCGAAATGGTTTTCAATTTACTTATACATTGCAAAAAAATAGACATCCCCAATTGCGACACTGTTTCGTAGGGACCTAGATTAGACCAGTTGAATAGACATAGCACCGCTTAATTTAGTTTTCGTAACATAATGTAGATATTTTTTTAATGATTTTTAGTGATGACGTAATTAAACCATTGACCTTTTTCAGGTCCTCAACCAAACCCGCGACCACCGGCAGCGCGTGCTCGCCAGCGTGGCCAAAGAACTGGCCAGCTGGTCCATCATGGTCCGCAAAATGAAGGCCATCTACCACACGCTGAATCTTTTCAACATGGACGTGACCAAGAAGTGCCTCATCGGCGAGTGCTGGGTCCCTACCGCAGACTTGCCCAACGTGCAGAAGGCTTTGGCTGACGGATCGGTGAGTTTAAAGTTTTACCCCGAATGCTATTTCTGCGAGATGAGATGGCGCCGGTAGGCTCTATAGTTTACAGAATCATTTTAAAAAAAAGTTTTTTTTTATTTTTGCTTTTTACTTATAATTACTATCACACTCGCCTTGCCTTGGATTTTCAATTAAATAAAATACCTTTGTCGCTGTCCATTATTGTTGTATGATTGGCGTTTGTAAAGGTATGACTCCTTACTTCCTCAAGACGCAAAAAAATAATTTAAATAAAAATATTATTGTTCGTTCAGCGTCACAGCATACTTTTTCAGTAACACAACGGTGGAATGCTGACTCATCCTTGTCTTGCTTGTCTATTATTGGTAGATTTGAGCTCTTACGACAAGTCGAAAAATCATCCGATCCCCGTTACATGGTCCTTTCTATCCTCAGAATGCATGCGGCAGTTCGATCCCGTCGTTCCTAAACTGCATCGAGACAGACGAGGAACCGCCAACGTTCAACAGAACCAACCGCTTCACTCGCGGCTTCCAGACGCTTATCGACTCGTACGGTGTCGCCTCCTACAGAGAGTGCAACCCTGGTAAGCGTGTTCAGTTAACAGTTAAAAGTTTAAGAAGAAAACTAGCCAATTTAAAAAAAATTGCAAAACTTAGTTTGCACTTATTTATATGAAAAACTATATTATTTTTCTGTTGATATTCGGACTTTTTCCTTTACTTCTGTTGTAGGGCTTTGCTTCTTGCCAAATTTCATAATTTTATGTAGTGGGAGTGGGAAGTACCTTATAGGTTTGGTTGCTATGGTTTTTATATGAACCAAATTTTCAAAAAGTTATATCTTAACTTATAATACAAACGCGACGGGAAAAGCACTTGTTCTAAAGGGGTAACTACAACTTACCACAATTTTCAGGGGTAAATTCCAAAAAAAAGATAGAAACATTTGAAAAACATGTCTATTTTTTGTTTCCAGCCCTTTACACAATCATCACCTTCCCCTTCTTGTTCGCGGTGATGTTCGGCGATCTTGGCCACGGGTTCATTATGTTTTTATTCGGTTTCTGGATGGTCATCAAGGAAGTTTCACTCGGAGCAATAAAATCGAAGAACGAAATCTGGAACATTTTCTTCGCTGGCCGATACATCATTTTGTTCATGGGTTGCTTCTCTATGTACACTGGATTGGTTTATAACGATATATTTTCTAAGTCTATGAACATATTCGGGACTTCGTGGCGTATCCCGTATGACGATGAGACGATGGAACACAATGCAGCGCTGCAACTCGACCCCAAAGTCGCTTATATGGACGAGCCGTACTTCATCGGTATTGATCCTATTTGGCAGGTAAATATACCATTTAACAATACTTTCATATTAGCGAACGTTTTACTGTCAGTACAAGATCAGCCATTAGAATTGACTATTTTGAATTTTGACCAAAAATAATAAAGCTCAAAATGAATTTTGACAAAATGTAATGCTGAAAAATACTTATAACCAATTATTTTTTCATCATAAAATTAAGCCTGAATTTTAGTAATAATTAATTGAAATTCAATTTATAGAATTGACTATTTAATGACAATATCCTGGATGGACATCTTACGTTATTCATTTATTTAAAATTAGCAATTTTAATTTCGAGTGGACGACTTTCCATTTGTATTTTATGACAGTCTATCATATTATTATGAACTGCAGTCATTTTGACAATAAAACAAAAAAAAAACTAATATAATACGTGCAGTGTGGTCGAGCTGTTCTTCTTAGTCCTCTGTGAATTATACATTGAATTTTTTGTCAACCAGACTGCTGACAACAAGATCATCTTTCTGAACTCTTACAAAATGAAACTGTCCATCATTTTCGGCGTCGTCCACATGATTTTCGGAGTCTGCATGAGCGTCGTCAACTACAAGTAAGTTTGCATACGTTCATTTCGTGTTTTAATTTTGCTATTAGGGAATCAGAATCTAACAATTAAAGATTTGTATTCAAACTATAGCCTTCCCACAAGTTGGCTAGATTCCACAAATGTTCTGCGTAATTTAACTTTTCATTGTATCGAATAATAAAACTGTACGACTGACTGCATTAGCAAGCTTATACATACCGGATCAGTTTTCTTAATCCGCGCTCTTTTTGTTTAAAATTATATTGTTTACTAGCTTTTGCCCGCGGCTTCGCTCGCGTGTACCATGAGTATTCCAAAGAACCAAGATATCAAGCAAGCAAGCATACAGGCAAGCAAGCAAGCATGCAAGCATGCAAGCAATATGCAAGCAGGCATGCATGCACGCAAGCATGCAAGCGTGCAAGAACGCGTGCAAGTAAGCGTGCAAGTAAGCGTGCAAGCAAGCGTGCAAGCAAGCACGACTAAACTTCAGGTAGATACGATCCTTTACAGTATTTCTTTGTATACAATGTTTTTCACTAATTCGGAAGCGAGCACTAAAAATCTGTATAACCAGAAAGAATACAACTAAAGGTCTATACATGCATATGATATTTAAAGAAACTTCCTATAACTCCTAACCGTTAAGGAGTTTAACCTTCCATCATCAGCTCACCTGGATAACATGCAAAAATACAACTATCGGTCTATACGTAACTATAATATTTGAAAAAATATCCTCAACTCCTAACCGTTAAGGAGTTTTACCTTCCATCATCAGCTCATCAACATGAGATGATGTCTACCAGACGCAAACACTTAAATAGCTTGAGAAAATATATGAAAAACGTAATGCGTGCCTACAAAATTTGAAGGTTGCCCTCGATTTCCCTGAGATCCCGTCATCCGATCCTGATTTGTTTACAATGGGACCATCTCAGGAGTATATTATATTCTTTCGTATAAAAAAAGAATTTTTAAAATCGGTCCACAATTGACATACATACAGTGAAATGCATAACCTCCTCCTTTTTTGAAGTCGGTTAAAGAGCCCTTTGTGGCCTATTTACAGTACAAACTTTTGAATTTTGAAATTTTACCTTTCTACAACCAGTAAAACGCAAAATCCCGTTTTTTCTCGTTCCCGTAAGAATTTCGGGAAATGCTTTATTAATGCTCCCCTACACTCCCCAAGGAACCCACTTGCCTAATCTCAGCTTTCTACGACCAGTAAAACGAAAAATCCCGTTTTTTCTCGTTCCCGTGTGAAGGAATTTCAGAAAGTTCTCTCTCAATGCTCCTCTGCACTCCTCAAGCAACCTACATACCGAATTTCAGCTTTCTACGACCAGTAAAACGAAAAATCCCGTTTTTTCCTTATCCCGTGGGAATTTCTGAAAATCCTTAAAACTTTTTTTTTACTACTATAATTAATTACCTACTTCGATGCCAAATTTGAAGAGTCTAGTAATTAGTTCATGGGATTCCGTTGAACTGAATATATAAATCCCGTTTTTTCTCGTTCCCGTCGGAATTTCGGAAAGTCCTCTCTCAATGCTCCTCTACACTCCCCGAACAACCTACATGCCGAATTTCAGCTTTCTAAGACCAGTAAAACGAAAAATCCCGTTTTTCCCGTTCCCGTGGGAATTTTGTAAAGTCCTCTCTCAATGCTCCTCTACACTTCTCAAGCAATCTACATGCCGAATTTCAGCTTTCTACGACCATTAAAACGAAAAATCCCGTTTTTTCCTTATCCCGTGGGAGTTTCCGAAAATCCTTAAAACTGTTTTTTACTATTATAATTACCTACTTCTATGCCAAATTTGAAGAGTCTAGTAATTATAGTTCATAGGATTCCGTTGAACTGAATATATAAATCCCGTTTTTCCTTATCCCGTGAGAATTTTGAATAATCCTGAAATTAATGTTTTAACTAATGTAATTCCTACTTGTGTATCAAATTTGAAGAGTCTAGTTATTATAGTTACTGAGATAGGGTCACTCGGAATCCAATATATAAATCCCGTTCCCGTGGGAATTCCCAAAAATCCTTCCTTAGTGGATACCTACATTGTATAAGGTATCTATGTGCAAAATTTCAAGTTTCTAGGTCCAGTGGTTTGGGTTATACATTAAAAACGACACCCATATTGATATTTAGACATTTTAACCCCATCGCACCCCATCCAGGGAGATGGTATTTTACGTATGCCACATCGGATTTTAAAACCGTTGTTGTTTTCATAACCAGCGACCCGATAAACCATAGAAACAACACCCATGTTGATTTTCAGACTTTGTTACCCCTTTCCCCCCCTTTTAGGGGTTGAATTCTCAAAAAACCTGAAACACGTGTTTACTCATTTATCATTAGGAGTATTTCTGTGAAGTTTCGAATAAAATAGCCGAACTAATCTTGTTTCCCCATACAAACTTTGAACCCCCTTTTTACCCCCTTAGGGAGTGAATTTTGAAAAATCCTTTCTTATTGCACCCCTAGACCTTATAAGGAACCTACATGCCAAATTTGGAATCTCTAGGCCCAGTGGTTTGGGCTGTGCGTTGATATGTCAGTCAGTCAGTCAGTCAGTCAGTCAGTCAGTCAGTCAGTCAGTCAGTCAGTTTCTTCTTTTATATATTAAGATTTGTTATTAAAAAATACAAGGTGGAAAGGGTTGTTTTAAAAGCTATTACAAAATGTAGCTGTAATAATAGTAACATATACCCTTATTTGTTTGTCAGCTTCTTCAAGCGCCGCTACTCTATCTTCCTGGAGTTCCTGCCTCAAATTATTTTCTTGGTTCTGTTGTTCGCCTACATGGTGTTCATGATGTTCTACAAGTGGATCGCCTACAGCACTTTGTCTGAGGGTAAGAATACTAACACTCTTTATTTTCGTCATCATTATCCGATCCATAATATATGTACATAGATAGATAACAGGTCGGTTCTCAAAATTATTTTCAGCAAATAATACCGCACTTTATGTTTCATTTTTGTAATAAAATTGTTCAATTATTCACGGTTAATAACATGATAAGTAGGTTACATTAGCTACCTATTAGTTATGACTAATCAATCATTTGTATGCATGCAGTTTACTCTGAGAAAGGAGCGTTCGTTGCGGCTTACTCGGTTGTAAAATCTATGCTGTACATGAGACGTACTTTGCCTTTGTGACATCGAAATGTTAGATAATAAATAATAATTTATTGAATCAGGCGTTACTTTGCGGAGGTCCATATTAATGAACTAAAACAATTACTTTGCTCACCCGCGACCTTACAATAGTTACGTTTATGCAAGAAATGTGCGTTCATGCAGTTCCTCCACCTCCACACTGTACGAACACACACAAATCACATAAACCCAACCATCACCACCACCAAGCTACACTGACGCGTTTCGAACTCAACCAGAGCTCATCTTCAGAGTTACCACAACCGTATGCTATGCTACCAAATGTTAAACTAACAAACCAAAACAAATGTTTTAACTTGTCACTGTAACTTCTCAAGTACCCACTTTATTTTTCTTATTCTCAAACTACCCCACAAAAATTAACTTTTATTGACATATTTAAAACTACCTTGAATTTTTTGTTTATTTATTTATAAGGCATATTTAATTAATACTAACTGTTCAAATTCGACCCAAGCCGCAGTAAAGGAGAAGATACTAAATTTACCTGTTCATTAATAATAGACCCCATAGTGTTGTACCTAATTATTGCCATGCATTCCAGAGCATCCAGACGCAACCCCTTGCCGCAATAATGTAACACTTCATAAGAATCTGAATCTAACAATGAATGATTTGATTCCAACAAATGTTTTGCAAAATTCGATCTATCTGGATGCTCATTCCTATATGCCGAAACATGCTCTTTAAATCTAGTATTAAAACTTCGGCCTGTCTGTCCTACGTATATCCCATTGCAGTCATTACAAGTAAGCTTGTATACCCCCGATCTAGTTCCCTTATCTACCTGTTCTTTGTGGTTACATAGCCTAGAGTACAAAGAGTTGTTAGTCTTAAAGGCAACATTAATATTGTTTGATTTTAAAATGCCATAAATCTTATCAGACAAACCCCCGACGTAAGAGATGCTAGATCTATATTTGTTAGTAGACTGAGAAGGTAACGCAGCGTAAAGCATGCTATTTACTAACCGTGCCTGCTTCTTTTGAACTAAACTATCTACCATTGATTTTGTATAACCATTTGAGATCGCTATCTGATAAATAGTACTCAACTCTAAATCAAAATGTTCCTTAGAAAGAGGCACAGTCAACAATCTATTAACATAACAATGGAAAGCAGCCAGTTTATGCTGCCACGGATGATTAGAAGATGCTGGTATAACAGCATCTGTGTACGTGGGCTTACGGTATATTTTAAATTGATGTTTACCATTTAATATTGAAATCGTTAAATCCAAAAAGTTCAACGAACAATTTTCCTCCAATTCTTTTTTGAACCTTATCTTTACGTGCTTGTTATTCAAACCATTAATAAACACGTCAAGCTGCCTCATACTCCCTCTCCAGCATAGGATCAAATCATCAACAAACCTAAAATAGTACACAATATTACTATTACCCACAATATACTGATTCTCAAAATGATCCATAAATATATCTGCCATTAAAGGACTCAGAGGTGAACCCATAGCTAAACCATCACTCTGTAAGTAATAAAGACCATTGAACCGGAAATAATTTTGTTTCATGCATAAAGTTACCAAATCTATTAATTCACAAACTTCACCCGGATGCAACCGCTTCCTTTCTAAGTGGTCTTTTAGAATTTCTAGTGTCTCACTATATGGTACGTTAGTAAATAAACTGTCTACATCCAAAGAAAGCAACGTTGCATTCGGCGGTATGCTGATGTCCTTAATTTTACTAACCAAATCTAAACCATTTTTTAAACTATAAGAAGGTTTAAAGGAAGCCTTCACACGAATAATACTATTTAATTTCTTCGCCAATTTATATGCTGGAGCACTCACGTATGAGACAACTGGACGAACAGGCACATCATCTTTATGAATTTTAGGTAATCCATATAGAATTGGCGCTTGCGGATTCATGGGAATTACAAAATTCTTTTGTTGTTCGGTTTCAAAGGCAAACAAAGAACCCTTTATTAGTCTCTTTAGATCTTTGTGAAATGTAATTGTAGGGTCCTTACGTAAAACTGTAAAACCGGCCCCTTGAACGATATCTAAAACTTTCCGATTATATTGATACCTATCCAATAAAACAATACAATTTCCTTAATGATAATGATTTAGTGGTGACAAAGGCAGACAAAGGAAATTGTATTGTTTTATTGGATAGGTATCAATATAATCGGAAAGTTTTAGATATCGTTCAAGGGGCCGGTTTTACAGTTTTACGTAAGGACCCTACAATTACATTTCACAAAGATCTAAAGAGACTAATAAAGGGTTCTTTGTTTGCCTTTGAAACCGAACAACAAAAGAATTTTGTAATTCCCATGAATCCGCAAGCGCCAATTCTATATGGATTACCTAAAATTCATAAAGATGATGTGCCTGTTCGTCCAGTTGTCTCATACGTGAGTGCTCCAGCATATAAATTGGCGAAGAAATTAAATAGTATTATTCGTGTGAAGGCTTCCTTTAAACCTTCTTATAGTTTAAAAAATGGTTTAGATTTGGTTAGTAAAATTAAGGACATCAGCATACCGCCGAATGCAACGTTGCTTTCTTTGGATGTAGACAGTTTATTTACTAACGTACCATATAGTGAGACACTAGAAATTCTAAAAGACCACTTAGAAAGGAAGCGGTTGCATCCGGGTGAAGTTTGTGAATTAATAGATTTGGTAACTTTATGCATGAAACAAAATTATTTCCGGTTCAATGGTCTTTATTACTTACAGAGTGATGGTTTAGCTATGGGTTCACCTCTGAGTCCTTTAATGGCAGATATATTTATGGATCATTTTGAGAATCAGTATATTGTGGGTAATAGTAATATTGTGTACTATTTTAGGTTTGTTGATGATTTGATCCTATGCTGGAGAGGGAGTATGAGGCAGCTTGACGTGTTTATTAATGGTTTGAATAACAAGCACGTAAAGATAAGGTTCAAAAAAGAATTGGAGGAAAATTGTTCGTTGAACTTTTTGGATTTAACGATTTCAAAATTAAATGGTAAACATCAATTTAAAATATACCGTAAGCCCACGTACACAGATGCTGTTATACCAGCATCTTCTAATCATCCGTGGCAGCATAAACTGGCTGCTTTCCATTGTTATGTTAATAGATTGTTGACTGTGCCTCTTTCTAAGGAACATTTTGATTTAGAGTTGAGTACTATTTATCAGATAGCGATCTCAAATGGTTATACAAAATCAATGGTAGATAGTTTAGTTCAAAAGAAGCAGGCACGGTTAGTAAATAGCATGCTTTACGCTGCGTTACCTTCTCAGTCTACTAACAAATATAGATCTAGCATCTCTTACGTCGGGGGTTTGTCTGATAAGATTTATGGCATTTTAAAATCAAACAATATTAATGTTGCCTTTAAGACTAACAACTCTTTGTACTCTAGGCTATGTAACCACAAAGAACAGGTAGATAAGGGAACTAGATCGGGGGTATACAAGCTTACTTGTAATGACTGCAATGGGATATACGTAGGACAGACAGGCCGAAGTTTTAATACTAGATTTAAAGAGCATGTTTCGGCATATAGGAATGAGCATCCAGATAGATCGAATTTTGCAAAACATTTGTTGGAATCAAATCATTCATTGTTAGATTCAGATTCTTATGAAGTGTTACATTATTGCGGCAAGGGGTTGCGTCTGGATGCTCTGGAATGCATGGAAATAATTAGGTACAACACTATGGGGTCTATTATTAATGAACAGGTAAATTTAGTATCTTCTCCTTTACTGCGGCTTGGGTCGAATTTGAACAGTTAGTATTAATTAAATATGCCTTATAAATAAATAAACAAAAAATTCAAGGTAGTTTTAAATATGTCAATAAAAGTTAATTTTTGTGGGGTAGTTTGAGAATAAGAAAAATAAAGTGGGTACTTGAGAAGTTACAGTGACAAGTTAAAACATTTGTTTTGGTTTGTTAGTTTAACATTTGGTAGCATAGCATACGGTTGTGGTAACTCTGAAGATGAGCTCTGGTTGAGTTCGAAACGCGTCAGTGTAGCTTGGTGGTGGTGATGGTTGGGTTTATGTGATTTGTGTGTGTTCGTACAGTGTGGAGGTGGAGGAACTGCATGAACGCACATTTCTTGCATAAACGTAACTATTGTAAGGTCGCGGGTGAGCAAAGTAATTGTTTTAGTTCATTAATAAATAATAAATTTATTTCAACAAAACATCGTTATTATGAGTTCCTTAGAAACTAGAACTCCACTCCATAAATAGCTATTAAACCTGTGCATTAGGATAAGCAGCGCTCCTCCCCGTAATAGATTTCGATGTTAGTTACAAATCAGGACAACAATTGAAACTAAAACTGTGTCTGTTGGTGTGTGTATGATAGTATTAGTAGATATAAAAGCTAATTCCAATTACTTTGGCCGACAGACGAAGCCTACAGACAGGGATGCGCGCCTTCAGTCCTCATCCTCTTCATCAACATGATGCTGTTCTCGTCTACGGAGCCCCAGGAGGGATGCAACGAGTACATGTTCGAGGGCCAGGGCAAACTGCAGCGTATATTCGTGCTGGTCGCGCTATGCTGCATCCCTGTCATGCTGCTCGGCAAACCATTGTACTTGTTGAGCGCCAGCAAGAAGAAGAATAAGCATGATGCTAAGGTATTTCTGATAACTGTATTTTAGGTGTGGGTCCACATTTGTATAAGTCTAACGCATTGAGATCAGCCGTATCGTATGGAAGACGCGGACAGGGGCGTAGCTAGGTAGGCAGGCAGGGCACGTGCCAAAAAAATACTACTAATTAAGAAAATATAGTGCAAATTCGCAGATAAGATCATTTAATTCTTACCGTTCATTTCGTGTGCGTGTGGACTGAGGGACCACTTGGTTTTTAATGGTTTTAGACAGTTTTAGTAAGTGTAAAATTTAGTAGTAGTAGCGAATTACTTTGTAAAAAAATCCTGGAATTCGTAAAGAATTCACTAAAAAGTTATACAGCGAAAGGTGTGGTCCCTCAGTTCACACACTGAACCTTCCACTTCTGGGCAAGTGTTTAATTTGCTGGCTTATTTTGATGTTACAGATTTAGTAAAAACATGTCTAAACGCATTCGTAATGACCGAAACGTAATTTGGCAATGATTATACACTAAGGCAGTCTTCCTTCTTTGGTCCCTGAGAGACCACATAAAATAACTAATAAATCGGTACATTTGTACAAAAAAAAATGCATTTTTCTTTGCAAACATTAGTAAAAATCGCAAGGAAGATTATAAAAGTTAAACAAAAGCACAACTATTAATAAATTTCGTCAAATTTATATTTTTTTGTGGTCCCTCAGTTCACACACTATGAATTAATAAAATAATTAAAATATCTTAAAATATAAACATTATGGAAAGGTTTGTCGTACTGAGGTTTAGTTAAAAAGTTTGACTACATTTATATATTTTTTTAACGTGGATTGATGGCGTATAATATAAGATAAATTGCTTTTTAATATTTCCTTAGCAGTGTTTATTAGGGTGTCCACACAATGAAAAGCATTTACTAACGTTAATCATTTTTAAATTCAACTTGTTATATTTGCTTACTAACATTAAATGGACCAAGGAAAAACTGCATACAGCCAAAACTACATTTTAGATTCTGTAAGCAAAATTATGCATGCCAAGGTCTTCCTGCTCTTTTTCAAGCATTTCATTGACACTGTTGAATGGTTAAAATGTCCAACTATTTTCCTACAAGTTGTAATGACTTCCTTCACAGATTCGCGTTCAAACAAACCATGCTCTAAAACCAACTGCAATGTGTGCGCATTACAACATATATGAACAAACTGACTCCCTGTCATTAAATTATCACATAGTTCATTCACTGCATATATCATATTCCGTGCGTTATCAGTAACAATTGCTATTACTCTTTGTAGTATTTCCCAGTTCAATATAGCCATTTTCATGTTCTCAGCAATATTCACACCCGAATGATTCTCTCCTTGGAAAGGCATGCCTTCTAAACAGTAGGACTTCGGATTGAAGGATTTATCAAGCCCATGCGCAGTAAAGCTAATAAAATCATTCAAATGGGATGATGCACTACTTGTCCAGATATCGCTTGTCAATGTGATGTAGGTAAATAGTTTTCATTGTGTGGACACCCTAATAAACACTCTGCTAAGGAAATATTAAAACGCAATTTATCTTATATTATACGCCATCAATCCACGTTAACTAAATCTCAGTACGACAAACCTTTCCATAATGTTTATATTTTAGGATATTTTAATTATTTTATTAATTCATAGTGTGTGAACTGAGGGACCACAAACAAATATAAATTTGCCTATTACACAGCAATAACAAACCAAACACATCAATTAAAGTTAATTTGCCGCCTTTTTATTCTTTAAACATAATACGCAGGGCAAGTATATTCGAGCTACATGTTTTACCGCACCAAATCTGATACCATATACTTAGTTTGTTTTTAATTTCGTAATTTTGCTTACAGAATCTAAAATGTAGTTTTGGCTGTATGCAGTTTTTCCTTGGTCCATTTAATGTTAGTAAGCAAATATAAAAAGTTGAATTTAGAAATGATTCACGTTAGTAAATGCTTTTCATTGTGTGGACACCCTAATAAACACTGCTAAGGAAATATTAAAAAGCAATTTATCTTATATTATACGCCATCAATTCACGTTAAAAAAATATATAAATGTAGTCAAACTTTTTAACTAAACCTCAGTACGACAAACCTTTCCATAATGTTTATATTTTAAGATATTTTAATTATTTTATTAATTCATAGTGTGTGAACTGAGGGACCACAAAAAAATATAAATTTGACGAAATTTATTAATAGTTGTGCTTTTGTTTAACTTTTATAATCTTCCTTGCGATTTTTACTAATGTTTGCAAAGAAAAATGCATTTTTTTTTGTACAAATGTACTGATGTATTAGTTATTTTATGTGGTCTCTCAGGGACCAAAGAAGGAAGACTGCTTTAGTGTATAATCATTGCCAAATTACGTTTCGGTCATTACGAATGCGTTTAGACATGTTTTTACTAAATCTGTAACATCAAAATAAGCCAGCAAATTAAACACTTGCCCAGAAGTGAAAGGTTCAGTGTGTGAACTGAGGGACCACACCTTTCGCTGTATAACTTTTTAGTGAATTCTTTACGAATTCCAGGATTTTTTTACAAAGTAATTCGCTACTACTACTAAATTTTACACTTACTAAAACTGTCTAAAACCATTAAAAACCAAGTGGTCCCTCAGTCCACACGCACACTTCATTTCATCCAGAACATGTTGCGGATTCTCGGGGATCCTTTAAAAAAAATGTGGATGTAGTTCTTTAAATTAGTTTACAAAGGGGCTCAGTTTGGATACGTGCCCTGGGCGCCGTTTTACGTAGCTAAGCCCCTGAGCGTATCCTAAGTATTGACGCTCACTTTGATATTTATTTAACTCATGGAATATATAAGATACGCGGTGCAACATGAATCGCGACGTATCAAATACATTTGATTTTCGGTTACACCTCCGAAGCAGTTCAATTATGTGTGTAAAGTTCTCAATCTACACTGGTCCCGCTTGGAAACTGCAGCCCAAGCCTTCTCAACCAGCTCTGTCCAGCAGCGGGACGTATAGTTATTTTCCTTTTAAATTCTTTTCTAGCCTGAAAACTCAAACGGCAGCGTAAACGCTGGCATCGAAATGCAAGAACAAACTGACATCGAGGAGGCGCCCAAACCAGCCAAGCCCGAGGCCCACGACCACGAGGATGAACCCTTCAGCGAGATCATGATCCATCAAGGCATCCACACCATCGAATACGTGCTCAGCACCATCTCCCATACCGCTTCTTATTTGCGACTGTGGGCGCTCTCACTCGCTCACGCAGGTAAGAACTTTGGAAGATATTAGTGATACCTGCACAAAAAAGGTCACCAGCAATCAATTGACATCCTTTTTTTAAAGCTATTATGAAAAGAAAATGTATAATATTCATAGATTCTGTAAGGCATATCAAACTATGATGTCACTTGTTAGCCAAATCAATGGTTATTTTAGTTAATTCAAAGCTATAGCTTGGAATTATTGGTTCATGATGTCGAATAGCCTATTAAAGTGCTGGCCTTTTCGCACAGAAATGCAGGGGGGGGTGAGGGGCGTTCGTAAGATGTTCAACTTTTCACTTCTGCCGGCACTCCCGGAGTGAAACCCGTTGTTTTTTTTTATACTGTGGTAAAATCACGCCTGATAGAAAGCGATGATGAGGTCTACGATGGAGCACGCTTGCCTAGTTAATGCTCATTCGGCATAGGATATAAAAACGGCCAGATTGTAGTGTTAAGCGAACAGTAGGGAATTCCACTATTTAGCTTTACGGTAATGTAGGAAGAGCGAAACCGCTTTGTGCAGATTTTGTGAAACTGACAACATAAGGGTGGAGACCCCGCCTGCTTTTGGTCGACCTCTGAAAGAAAAAAGAAGAAGAAAGTGGAAAAAGGACTTATCTTTTCCTTTTTTATATTGCCTTTCCATCTCATTTGCGGTCTGCCACTGGTCTTTTCTGTTCCCATGGTCTCCAATTCAGGACATCTCTAAGGACTAATTATAAAATATTGTTTCTGTTACAGAGCTGTCAGAAGTGTTGTGGAACATGGTGCTGCAGATGGGTCTGAAGGACCACAGCTACGTGGGCGCGATCAAGCTATACGTCATATTCTGGTTCTGGTCGCTCTTCACGCTGGCCATCTTGGTCATGATGGAGGGGCTGTCCGCTTTCCTCCACACCCTGCGTTTGCACTGGTGAGTTCACGTTGTTTTTAATGAACCCTTTCATAATTGGGACCTATTCAACTTTTTTTTAACCCTTTTCCAGGCCCCGTCTATTTAGGTACACTGCAGCAAAATTAATCAATGTGTTGTATTGTTTACTTATGCAGGATTAATTTAAAAGTGAATCTTACTTTAACCAAATTCGTTTAATTTTCTACCATATTGTAAAGGGATTAAGGTCGAATCTTTGTATAGATTTATGTGGTCGCTATATGCACTATGCCTGGAAAAGGGTTAACGCATTGAGTGCCGGAAATACATATAAATAAATAAATAAATATTAGGGGACAAATCTTACACAAATCGACCTAGTCTCAAACTAAGCAAAGCTTGTACTATGGGTACTAGACGACGATAAACATACTTATATAGACAAATAAATACTTAAATACAAAGAAAACATCCATAACTCAGGAACAAATATTCGTGCTCATCACACAAATAAATGCCCTTACCGGGTTTTGAACCCAGGACCTCTTGCTTCGTAGGCAGGGTCACTACCAACAAATCTCAAACTAAGGCGGTCGTTAAAATATATTATTATGCGTTTTCGTGACTTTCGCCTAGTGCCGCAGTCATAGTTTAGCAGTAATTTGAACGCACGCGTGAGTTTGTGGCACCTAAAGAAATCTCGGGTATGACAGCCTGCAGCGAATGCGTCAAATTTGGCTTATGTCTTTTGAGACTTAAACGGCTGTAAATTCCTATTCAAGAATTTCTTGCGACGCATTCTTCTTGACTATCATGGTCTTCACGAAAGCACTGGAAGACTCAAAAAAAAGACATACCTAAAAGAGCCCTTAACGGTCTACATACAGAAATTAATTTTTGATTTTGATATAATGTCATAATGATTTCCAAGTCAAGACCTTTTTTCATGCGACAGAGATTGACTCGAACTATTTATTTTCCAGGGTGGAATTCATGAGCAAGTTCTATTCGGGTCTGGGCTACATATTCCAGCCTTTCTGCTTTAAGACCATCCTCGAGAACGACGACGAAGATTAAGCCGACCAGTAGTTTTATGCTTTAGTGTAGTTACTCCAGTATTTTTGACTTAATTTTGTGTAGTAAAGGTCACAAAACAGTTTGATTATCTATTTATGCATGTTTCGAATTTTTGTCTTTTATTTGAGATCGTGGGACAGTTCATACTATCTAAGTATCTTAACCCCTAATAAGGCCCCATTTATTGGCGTATACTACCACAGAATCAAAAGCAGCTATCGAATGCGTACCTGCAGGCTTATTTTCTAACACTTCTGACGCTTGCCTTCGCCATCACTATTTCTTTCTGTCAAACGGTATAAGATAATGACAGAAAGAGATGGTGAAAGCGAAGGCAATCGCCAGAAGCGTTAGACAATACGGCCTCTGATAAAGTATATTTTGAAAGCTAGTCGTATTTTCAATAATTACAATGGATATTGTGACGTATTGTAAAACCAATAAGGTTGAATTTCCAAAGCAACGCATGTGGTCGGTAATCGCCTCTACCTTTTTAAGGGTTAATGGTTGTGATGATGACTGATGAATGTCATTCATAACGATTCTCCTTGTCTGGAACCGCGATGTCGCTATCTATAACATTTTCTGTGGAAAGGTTCCATAGTGTCACGATTTGGTTGGTTAGAATACACCATTACGCGGAAGGCGTTTACTCGCTAAATTGACATTGCCAAATAAAACAAAACGTTGGAAAACTACTGTTTATTGCATACATATTACAGTTCACTTAATCTAGTATTGCTAAGTTCTCAAGTTAGTTTTAGCCTTTTCCAATATCTCCTTTTTGATCTTAGGGTAGTCTGGATGCGCCTTGAGGATGTGTCGACATACCACGATGCATTCGGGGTACTTTTTGAGCTTGAGGTAAGCGTGAGCGAGCTTATAGCCAACGGCCAGGTCGGTTTTGCCAGCGAAAGACCAGGCGTTGTCGTAATTTTGAGCGGCGCTTTTATAATTTTGCTCTTTTTCTGACAGATAACCTGAAAATTTGAGCTAAAAGTTAATCAGTAAACCGGGGTCCAACAGATAGCATAATTATTTATAACGAAAATAAGTTTTTGTTAAAAAAAATATTTTCAATGCAAACTTTTTCGCTGACTGTACTTGCACTGTCACCCAACCTACATAAGTATACCAAATTTCAAGTAAATCCGACCACTGGACGTGGGTCAAATTCAACTTACAAGTACATGTAAATTTTAAAATAATTTTTTTTTTTTTAAATTTTAATTTCTTTTTTTTTAATGCATACATACATACATTGCAAGTTAATAAAAAGCTTTAGTCAGATTCTGAAAATTACCTAAATACTGGTACGCAGCGGCGCAAGACTGGTTGTGATTGAGGATTTTTGTCAGCAGTTCCTTAGCTGCTTCCAATCTACCCGAGCTTATTTGTCCATCCGCCACTTCCAACCAGCACCTATAAAGTATTTTAAAAAGGTAGAATAGAACATTTAATTGTGAAGAAATTCAATGGTGTATGTGAAGTTCCCAATCCGCACTGGGCCCGCGTGGGAACTACGGCCCAAGCCCTCTCATTCTGAGAGGAGGCCTGAGCCCTGCAGTGGGGCGTATATAGGCTGGGATGATGATGATGATGAGAACATTAAATGAGTGGAGCCGTGAAGCGTTCCAACCGCCGTATCCCGTATGTTACGAAAATCTAAGGACAATATCCATGAACTAAAACCAATTGGGAATGTCTAAAAATTACCACTGGTTTTTATATTTTTTTTTTGTCAATTATAAGAAACTCATTTCAATATTTTTTCATTTATTCACTACTTTTTCTCAAAATTAATTATTGAAACTATTTTGGTTGATGACGTCAGATTATAATTAAGGGCTCCCACACTGCCAAATATCTAAATCTATCTAAATGCGTACGATAAGGCAACCCCCTTTAATTATTTTTTGCGTAGTGGTACACTGTAACTAGTGTCACTTTACTGGCGCTGTCAAAGTGCTAGATGTCAGACAGCGGGTCCAAATCAAATTCCGTAGTATCCACGCGTAAATTGTGAAGAATTCTAACCACACAGAATAAAGTACGACTTGGACCGGTCACGCAATTTACACCAATGTCAAATGAAGGTCATTGCTTATTTGTTAAGTAATAAATTCATTACATTATATTAAAATTAAATAACTACAGAAAACGAGTTAAAAAGTATTTATCTCGAAATGGTTTTCGATTTACAACACATTGCAAAAGAATAGACATCAATTGCAGTTCAGTGACCAGTTATTATTATTACCTTTCCAAGCCTGCAGCTTTCTCGGGTGTCCATATTACTGACGAAATGGTCCTCTTCAGTATGTTTTTTGCACGCGTCGGCTGCTTTACTATGTTGTAACTATAACAGAACCACAACACAAAGTGAACATGGTGCAATAGGGATTTACAAGTTTAAATGTCGCGGACACAGATGTGTTAATTATGAAGCGAAGTCAATTCTTACGCGTTAGCAATGGCCAGAATGAGATATGGGTCGTCCTGGTAACTCTCATCGGTTACTATGGGTAGTAAGTCTTGTAGGACGCGTTCAGCTTGGCTCTTCTGCTTGGTCGCTAACTGTATAAGCGCTTGCAATGCCTTTCGTTCCGCCGGGGCTACTTCTGCTAGCAGTTTTTCGGCCGTTTTGAGTGCTAGGATTTTCGTGTCGCTGAAATAGTTATTTATGATTAAAAAAATGCGGAAAGTAGGCGAGTGAAGGAGATCTTAAAAGTTAAAACACGAGCGAAGCGTGTGTTTTTAGCCGGCATGAGTTGGGAATTTCCTACTTTCGACACGTATGTCATATGTTATACAAAGCATTAAGCTAGGGAAAAAAATCGAGGCTGTGATTCATTTATTGTGTGTGTGTGTGTGTGTCATTCTCTTTACACTTTCTCTTTTTTTTACACAAAAATAAAAAAATCCCCCCCCCCCCCCCCCCCCACTTTAAGTCTATTGGGATGTACCCTAAAAAACATTTTCGGAAAAAGATTTTAGTACTGGTAGCCTGGTAGTTGTACTCACGACTCGTCGCTGGCGGGGTCGCCGAGCGCGGCCGGCGCGTGTTGGGAAAGGCACAGCAGCACCATGCGGCGCGCGGCGGCGTGTCCCCACCGCGCCGAGCGCCGCGCTTGGTTCAGCTGCCGCAACGCTGCGTTAGCCTTCCCCGAGTATACCGAGAACACTCCTGAGCAGTACTGGTAGCCTGGTAGCAAACAATAGTATTTTATGCAACTGTATCATAATAAGGGCCACTGAGATATGAGTGCGAGTTTATGACATGAGGCGAAGCCGAATGTCATAATAGATACGCATGAGTATCTCAATGTGGCCGATTATGAATAGTTGCATATACATTACTTTTTCTATGAGCTCAAAATAAACATTTATTAAATAATGAATACTTACATAACGGACAATAAATGAATTTTTCGATTTTAAAAGTAGAAAATTATCGCTCACTTTCATTGCCGCCTGTTTTATTTCTGGCGGCGTCAACATTTCTGCATCACTTAATTCACCAAAGTCTTTCAACTTTCAAGAACTCCGTGCAAAAGCAAAACAAATTCCCGCTATTTTGAAACTTTTTTTTTCACTAGGTAATCACAACCTTAGAATGGACCCGGGAACTTTAGGTCATACTGCCAAATTGAATGATGTTAAAATATTCATATTTAATAATAACTTTAAAATTCATTTACTGTCCGTAATGTCCGTTATTTAAGTATTCATTATTTAATAATTGTTTACGTAAACATATTTTAACTAATGTATAAAGTCGATTTAACAATAATTAAGTACTTAAATAAAATAGAATGGCTGTCGGCCATTTGACAGTAAACCGATGAACTTTTTTTTTATTTTAATTTCCGCTATTTTCAGTGCGAAAAAGAACATTGTGAAACGTTTCATAATGAAATGTCAAAGTTGCGATCACACAATGCACCTCATTGGACTACCGATAGCGATATCGATAGTAGCACATTGTAGTACGCGAGTAGAAAAATGTATTATTACAATATAGCAGATAGAGACAGGGAAGACAAGTTCTAGCCGATTCTAACGGCCTAAGTACAACACGCGACCGGTAGCAGGAGCGTTTTTTCTGTTCATTGCGCGGCAGAGACGGACGCTGCCGCAATGAACAGAGAGAGCGTTCGCAACACCGCTGGTAAGGGCCGTAAGTGATGTAGCAAACCTACATGTAGAAGCCATCAATCTATTACTGCATAGCGTGCGTTGCATTGATGCATTAAATAAAAATCAATTACAAAAAATGTATATCCGCGCTAACTTCACCTATTTGTATACTTAGTTCTTTTTGTGTTGTGTTAGTTACTATTGAGAGGTTTGTATGAAAGAAAATGTTTTTTTTTATATAGTACCTAGTACACCCGTGCGAAGCCGGGGCGGGCAGCTAATCTAGTAAATTTTTATATTTGACGTGTATAGAAAACCTTAGCACGCAATTAAGTACCTACTTCATGTTGCACTACATTAATGAACAAGCAAGTGGTGCTTCTAGGTTTTGCTCATCATCATAGTTGATCTAGCATACTTCAATTTATTGATATCCTCTGCAAATGAATCTACCAACTATCCAATCAATTTCGGTCTTTCTTTCACTCTGTCCCTCCAACTATAATATACCATGGTCTTCCTGCTCCCCCAAAGCAAGCTTGGCAGCTTCTAGCGCCGGTTCTGCCTCAGCCAGTTTGCCGCGCCGCCACTGCACCTCGACCAGTTCCGCGAGCGCCTCCCAGCTCATCGGCTTCACCGACAGAATCTGACTCAGGTGACGCTGGGCCGTCTCGAAATCCACCTGGCAATTTAGAAAATAGATATCACGAACACTGTCATATATTAACGCTTAATAAGACCCCATTTTATAGGAGCACTAGCTTTTGCCCGCGACTCCGCCCGCGTGGAAGTAGTAATTTGGGCAGCTTATTTTTTATCCAATTTGCTATTTCATCAATTATGGCTCTCCTTAGTTCCTCGATATAAAAAAATACCCCCCCCCCCCACACACCCGCGTTCACATTCACCACCGTACTCCCAAGTCAAGCGTGCCTATAGAAGTTTTACTTCAATAACCCCCGATTTTGAAACAGTCTTCAGCTCCGCTCCTATTGGTGTCAGCTATTCCTTCCTCGATAAAAGCAAAATAGACGCAAAAGCGACAACATTTTGCGATAAACCCATAACACGGTTTACGACGTAGACGATTTAGAGATGCAAAATGGCAAGTTATCACACGAAATGTAATGCACATTACCGAAACTGTAAAAAAAATATTTTACAGCGAATTGTCTTGTGAGAGTTGTCTTGGTTACCTTCCGAAAAGCAAGATCAGCCATCATAACTGCAGCGGATTCGTTGTTCGGGTCAGTATTCAATAGAATGGCACAAGTCTGTTCACATTTATCAGGGTTGTTCATCTGAAAACGGTTTAAATTGTGTAAAAATAGTATCCTTAGTAATTACGAGTAGATGTCATTATTTCGAAGTACTGGATTACTGAATATCGGGTTATACTTACATGAGCATACAGCTTAGCAAGTGCTAACAAGGTTTCAGGATCTCTCGGCGAATGTATCAACGCTTCGGAGTACAGATTGCTAGCAATCGCCGGTTCCCTTGCCGACTTCACCTTCGCTAAACAACAGAGAATAATCGACAACTCCCGCTTCTCTTCTTGCAAATCTCCTCTTGATTCAATCTCTATTCTTTTCACTATAGAGGCCTGTAAGTCTCTTGCTTCGGTAAGAATTAAGTGAGTGTTGCCTGCTGTAGCATTTTTAAGTTCACGGCTGTTAGCTTGGAGAAGTAAGAGGCGAACGCGACGCTTTAAACAGGTGATGTCTTTCTCCTTGTTGTACACCTGGTTCAATTCTGACGATATTATCGAATCCACTTTGTCATGCTGTTTCAACTGTGAAAAATAAAACTGAACTTTAAAAAAAAATAGGCTAAAGAACATACAATGCCTTTGTCAATTTATGTTATCCTGTAATCTATTAAGTTGATATGTTTATTCAAGTACGATTCAGTTACTTATATACATACAAACATTTCACGAAAGAGTAATAATTACCTTGATAAGAAGCTCCAGGTATTCAAATCGAAGTTCATCGTCATTCAAAAGTTTGATGGCGGCCTCGTAATGCATAGACGCGTTGTCGTATTCATGCATTTTGACCAAAGCAGTACCTAATTTCTTAATTAGCTGAATGTCCTTGGGATTACTTTTGAGAGCTGCTTCGTATGATTCGGCTGCTTGTATCGGCTCTATAAAAGAAAAACAACTAGATTTTTTTTTCAACAATGGAAGACTACAAAGATTAATGATTTAACTTTAATTTCGTCGTAACCTGCCTCAAGTTTCACCCTGTATCTTACCATGTATAGACATGTAAACATCACCCATCATAGTGTGAGCATCAGCCATCGGATGATTGTTGACAACCTCCTTAAAACAAGTTGTGAACATAGCACGATCTTTCTTCTCCTTCAGATAAATATGCGCCATCTTACTATGAGCTTGGAAGTAGTATGGCTGACCAGGTTTTATTTCATTCAGAATGTCTATGGCACTGTCAACATCGCCTTTCTTAAGAGCCAAATCTGCTCTTGCGATCAGGAGGCGACTTTCTTCAGAAGTGTAAGAGAACTCTTGAATAGCTTCCTGTAAAGTCATATTTAATAATAATTCAATTGATGCAGATGATTTAAGCACATTAGGTATCATTTTTCATGGTTGCGAAAATTCTTACCTGCATAGTTTTGCCAGCCTCAGCCAACTGCCCCAAAACGGTTTGTATTTCAATAATTTGCAAGTACAGTGTTGCCTTGTCAATGATATTTAAGTCTGACTCAAACTGGCGATTAACATTGCTGGCAACATTCTTGCTTGTAGTTATTTGTAAGCTTGTATTGAAACTGGCCAGAGCATCCTGTTGCTGATTAGCACTTTTTAATATGACACCATTAAGAAAGTGGTACATTGCACTGTCTCTCACTTTGAAATTGTAGCTTAAACACATTTCTAAGGACTGTGCGGCTTTTGTGTAGGCTTGCTGTTGTATATAAATTTGAGCCAGTAGCACTTGACTGCCAGCATGCGTATTATCTAGTTCACCAATTTGCAGAGCCAATTTCTGAGCATCACTAGCATACCCAAACAGAAATTTTAATTTGGCTAGTTCATACAAGGCCATTATCAAACCTGGACAAGCTTTGCAAGCTGTCTCGAGAATATTCACACAGCTTACAACCAAAGGACTGGCTTCTTGAGAATAAAGTAAATAACCCACAATAACAAAGGGCTTCTTTGGCAAGTGCTTTTTGTATTCCTTATGGACTTCAAGCAGAAAATCTGGATCAAGATCTTTAGTGTATGCAAGGCTAAAGGGATTTCTATTGGCCAAGGACAATTTCGATTCAAAAGCTGTGTTCAATAATGCAATAGCTGTCACAGAGTTTTTGAGATTCAGTTGAGCTGATAACAAGTACAGAATGGGCACTTTGGTTGAGCCTTGCATTTCAAACAACAGCTCAATTTGCTGAGAAATCTGGTCAGTGGGACCATTCTCATACATCTGACAAAGGGTGAGTCCGCACAGAGCAGTTATTGAGTTACTGTCAATTTTACTAGCCGCTTTGAAGAAGCTTAGGGCATCTTTGTACTTTCCTTGTAGGATGCACTGGTATCCAACTTCGCTCAAGTAGTCAACATTGTTGGAATACATTTCAGATGCATACTGAGCAAACCTGTAGACTTGCGACAATACAGCACTGGATCTACCGCAAACTCTAGAAAATATTTGCGTAGCATTGTAAAACTGATAACCGTTGTATGTTTCCTCATTTTCAAGAACAGTGAAAAATCTATTCAGTTGGTCAGCTGCTTCAATGTAATCCGAATTTTTGCATAAAGCAATATAAATCCTTATTTTTAAAGCAATAATGTTATCACATTCCAAATGGAAAATTCTTTCCAAGGTGTCATACACTGACTCCCATTTTTGCAAAGCAAATTCATTTTTCAGTTTTTCAACTAGTGGAACGACTTCTCCAGGGTTGCTTACTATTAGTCTGCTTAATGTAAGATTGGATGCTTCATGGTCTTTAGCAAAATATTTGAATTTAGCCAACCCTAGCAAAGCTTCTATATTCCTGTCACTCTTGCTTAGCGCTAACTCCAAAGAATCTAATATAGACATTTGCATGTCACCTACATGCATATACATGTCATTCCATCCCTTCAATATAATAGCATTTAGGCTGTTAGAATCCTTTTTCAAGCACTTATTGATATATTCAGAAGCCTTTTCGTACTTTCCGGCTAAAGATAGAAATAGTCCAGCATAATAGTATGATGTTGCTGTTGCTTGCTTTCTTTCTTCCTTTAGTTTTGACTCTAAGCCATACAAAGCATCCCTCTCTAAAGAACTGGCAAGCTTATATCCATATATAAGAGCTATTACAACAGCCAATTGGATATCCCGATCTGATTGTAATGGAGTCAACTCATTGATTCCCTTTTGAATTTGCCCCTCAAGAATATTAGCAAGACCATGGTAAAAAGGAAATTCTGTTGTATCAGTAAACTGCGTAGCAGCCATTTTGGCTATATTTTTAGCCTTCCCATAGCATTTTTCTCTTAAATAATAATGAATATTACACCTATGCCACGCAACCTCCATTATGAATGTGAATAAAGGCTTATTCTAACTGTATTTTAACATTCAGACCTTTGTATTTTGTGATATTATCTTTATAATATTTAGCCAGAAAGTGGCATTGGCAGATTACATTCAATTTGTTGCTTTTGGCATGGTCAAATGCATACTGTTGAAAAACAAATGGTTAGAAATTATTGAAATAAGGGGCAGTAAAACGAAAATAGCTAACGGGATAGGCAACAAACCTTAGCTAGCAGTTTTCCCACGCCTTTCCCTTGAAATTCTTGCGGCACATCTGTATGCACGAAAGTTATGCCTTTTCCACTTTGTTGATAACCTAGCACTGCATCTACTGAAATAATGATGAAAATCGGACTAAGTAATTAGGTAAAACACTGTAGACCGCGAAATAAAGTGAATTTCACAACTTTTTACTTACTGCCTCGAAGTGATACGCTAAATTGTTGCTTAGCAACATTGTTGACAACTTTGAGGGCTTCCGTAGAGAAAGCTCTTGCCGCTGCCCTTGTTATCATTCCAGACATAAGAAATAAGTTGATTTATAGAAATCTCGAATAAATGTAAAATTTCACTACGTACGTCGTATTAAAGGCCCAAGTTAGGTTAGTATTTTATTTTTGTTATCTTTATCTTTACTTTAATCGGCAATCTTGACATTGACATTTTGTTTGGTCAAGTCAAGTCAACTTAGGTAAGTACGTTCGGCTTGGTGTCACTCTTAATGGGATGTATTATGTTGTTCGAATCACTACTTTACAGTATAGACATAAAGATTACTTTACTTAATTTTATTTCAAACACGAATTTAATTAAATGTAGCGTCACTTGCTTCAACTCTATTCCATCTTTACCGCCAAAAACAAACTTGTAGAGCGCACTCAGGCAGAGAGCGGTCTGGAGTTCAGAGTTCTGCGTTCTTTCGTTCGAATGTAGGTACTGAGTTTCTTACGATAACGCACACAGCAGGCGACTGGAACTCTCGAGCGGTCAAAACGCAGAACTCTGAACGCCGAACTCGAAACTCCAGACCGCTCTCTGTCTGAGTGCGCTCGTAGAGCTAAGAGCAATAATAGGTAGAGTTTAAATTATTAATATTACCACTGTCAGTCAAGTTAAACAATATTTAGTACCTATAACGGCTCTGGAACTATATTTTAAACAATGTTTTTCAAATAAAAGCGGATTGGGATGTTACACCAGGCTTTACTTTTACGTTATAAAAACATCAACTAAACCTCAACTTCCCAAGATAATGGTTATAGCATCAAACAAAAAAAGTTTAAAACTTACGTCATATTTCGAAGCTGCATACAGAAAAATGGGTTGGGTGTTTGACCTCACCGTGCCGCCGGTACAAACACCTTTTTTTAGGGTGCCCAACTGGTTGACTGGTTGGCCTTGGCTAGTTAACATGTTGGAAGTATCATAATAGTCAGCGGAAATGCAAAAGAATAGAAAGAATAGTTCGTTAAGCTAAAAGTTAGGTAGGTAGGTATTTATTTGATCGCCCAAAGGTTTCCTGGCTGCTGGACCTAATATTTTTTAGAAGGAAATCAAATGAAGTTTTTTTTACTTAGAATTGAATCCTTTGTCTAATTGTGACGATCGATGTGGTCTAGCTAGGTGTCGTGGCGATCACGCTTTTATTTTTTTGTTCCAACAAAGAAGCTCTAGTTTATCGTCCGATGAGTCAAAAGAAACAGGATTACAATTCCTTTTTGTCCGATTAATCGAATGAACAGGTAAAAAAGGCATGTTACTAAACCAGTAGGTACGGCAAAGCAGTCAGACCACGTAGCCAGAGGGAATTAAAAATGTAGGTATATTTGATATCTACATTATTAGCTATTACTTCTCCTAGTATCTATTCCCAGATCTTCGAGCTTATAAAAAATAAATCCTTCGAAATCATCATTATCATTCCAACCTACATACGCCACTGCAGGACACAGGCCTCCTCTCAGAATTCACACTTCCCACACGTCATTGAATTTCTTCGCAGGTGTGTGAAGGTTTCCTCACGATATTTTTCTTCACCGTTAAGCTCATTTCTTTTTTCTTTCTTTCTCGGTTACAAATGGGTTGCAAGGTTTTAATTTACCAGCCAGATGCAGCAAATAGGTAACTTTAAATACCTTCAAGCAAGGTTTTTAACCTCTTTTTCAAAAAAAAATCCCAACATGTGCCTCCAATTTTTTATTGCAATTCACTTTCGGACGCACCACGCAATAATTAGGATGCACCGCGGCGCGCGTACCTACCACTCATGAATGACTCAACTCAACCGCTGGTCCTCCTCCTCCGACCGACACCTTACGCTATAGTAGTCAAGAGTGCGATATCGAAACGGACTGACATGCGGTCGATAGTGCTATCTTTGTTTGATTGGTTGTTGGAGAAAGAGTCAGCATGAGCGCGGACTGCGCGGAGGAGTTCGTTTGTTGATGTTTGCAAAGACCCGCGAGGCAAGTGCGTGAGCGCAGCGCAGTCGCACGCCGGGCGCAGTGCGCTCAACGCGCCTACGTCTATTCATTTGTTTCATTACATTTATTACAATACGGACATACGAAGCTCATAGCTTTAAGTGAACTGTGAAGGACGTGTGTGATATTAATTTCACATGTGATAATTTATTTATAATTATGATATGACTTTATGACGTAGGTACCTATTACTAAAAAAGAAGGAAAGAAAAATATTTTTAGGTACTTAAGTACATACTTATTTTATTTTTATTTTTAACGCCGTTTGAAACTACCGCAATTTATTCCAAATATTATTTTATCTATATTACTAACCTACTGTGTTCATTAGAAATAAATGAGTTAATGTGGGTAATTCTTATCCAAATGGATGATAATCCAGCTCACCTGATTGTCATGTATTCGAGAGATAACATCACTATACGAGAATGCTTTATTGGTAATTAGCTACCCACATATTAAATACATTAAAGATACAATTTTGTTATCAAACAAGCTTACGCTCTAATCAACTCTAATGAATAACATAGCCTCGGAGATATTCAATCATCAATCATTAGACTCGAGTCATTAAACAAAAGCGCGGCAAAACTTCAACGGCGTTCTTAATTCAAATGTAATTCCACAATCATCTCGATTTTTTTTTACTAAAGTATGTTTTGCTTTTGTTTTTGTAGCCAGTGTTTTTAGATGAATTAGTGAAGTGACTAATGTGCTAGTTCGGTGGTGGTGCGAGCTTATGGGGCAATGCGTGTCCCGGAGTCATCCGGGCCCTTACTCGTTTTCCCGACACTATGACGCCGAAAGCCTTGCTAGCAGCATCAGCGGGTATAGAAATGCATGGAAAGTAAGTAAACTTGTACGTTTATAAGTTTTACTTTACCTATTCTGGGTGGCACTGGCAAGCTCCAATGCCTGGTTAACCTGGTTTCCACTATTTTTTGATTTTGAGTAATATTTGATCAGTTGAGCTTGTGGACAATTATAATCCCGCCATCTTTGTTATAAAAAACCATATTGTAAATTAAAAAAAAAAGATTTTTTAGTAAACGTTCTGCTAATAAAAATAAAAAATCTGATCATGTACTTACAAAAAATAAAAATAAATAATCATGTAGTTAGAAATTAAATCGACTGAGGTATCTACTTACCTACGTCGATTTAATTTCTAACTCACCGTAGAATAATAATAATAAAATAATAATAAAATGTATTTATTTATCAACTCACAAAGGATTACATTAAATCATTTTCACAGAATTTATATACACAAGATTGCAAATACGAAGAATCCTTTGTGAGAGACTGGAGTCTGAATTAATGGGCATCAGAGGTAGGTATTATACCTATGACAAAAATAAGAAAAGGGATTCGTACATAGATATTTTTGAAGTATACCAAGTGAACAATGTTTCGTGCCGTGCCCCAGCTGCACTGCAGTTTTTGGATGAAGCCTTATAAATATAACATGGTTATTTAAAACTTTAATTAGTAATTTCACAAAAAAAACGACAGTTGGCGAAAGTAGTGCCAGCTGACTCGCCGTTTCAAAAAGGGTAGCTTTGTGGTAGAACGTTAGATCCACTCTGCCAGAGTTAATTTCCTTGAAGTAGCAAGGGCCAAGGAACCTTCACTTTATTTACAGTAGGACCTAATTAATTTGGATTCTATAGAAATGTCTACTCGTGTTAAAAATAAAATCAGCTTAACAAAACTCCAATCTCATGATAATTTAATCAACACCGATGTTTTTAAGCAATCCGCTGTTCAGAATTTTAGCATAAATCTAGTAAACTTTCAAACCATGTCGAGACGCTGCAGAATTCTGTCCGTATTCCGGGTTTTGGACATTGATATTAATATATTCCAGTTCGATAACCTCTTGCGGACAATCGGCATAACGTATCGCATGATATTACGTGAAATCTATCTCCATCTTGTTACTAACCGTTTCGGGAAAAGATCGAGTTCTTTAAATATGAATAAACTATTGTTTTGTAAAATGACCATAAAAAGCAACAAAAAAAGATTAAAATTATTGCAATCTTTGTCACGTTACGTCAAAAATGTCGCACTCTGAAACATTTTTCATTGCGTTTTCGGATATAATGATTCTACATTCCATGCATGCAGACCTACATACTTACTATTTCCAATATCGGATTGTTAAAGAACACGGCCACGAACAACAACAAACCCCTTGCCATAAAACATGACGCTTCAGTGAAGCATTTCAAATTTGATCATATCGCTTGGCACGGAGGTAATTACAACAACAGGCATTCTACTTCTAAAAGCCGCGAGGCGTGACTCGGGATGAATGGAACCTCTGCCAGATGGCTGAGCCTGATATCTCGTGCCTGGGCTCCAATTATCTGCTGTATCACACCGCGATTGTGCACTGGACTCCACAATGGGGGGCACTGACCTGGTCTAGGTCTGTTGTACTACCATCTCCCTTCTATTGTAATGAGCTTGCGGTTAGGTACCGTGAGCCATTTCTCGCAAATATGTACCTACTTGATAGATAATCGCTTGGTGCATTCGATTTGGTACCTAGTTGAGATTTTGGTCAAATCGGAGAGGACATCAGAAATACCCCGAAACAGCCGTAATGGATAATTCCAACAGACAAAATGTTAATTTGAATTGAAAACCTCTGTGAACCAATCCGTCGGCTTTTAAAAGCACTTAGAACACAACATCCTCCTCTCAATCTTTACAGGATGTGTTATAAAACTGCCCATATTTTCCAACTCATCTGTCATTAATAATAAGCACTTAACTTACACAGAGTTAAAACAAATAAATAAATTTTATTAGTGTAGGATGCTTTCAATCAAGAATCAATAGGTCACTTCCTAATAAATTGAACGAGGGAAGCGTGCATTTGCTCCCCCGTCGGCAATAAAAATAAGAACAACCACGACATGACGTAAGAAAGTGGCTTTCGAAGAATCACGAAGATCTCCTGTCAGGGTCGTGTGTATTATTACAAATAATTATCCGTGACAAGTGATTGTATTACATAGTAATTACGTTTTCACCGTATCGTTGATCCACGGAGTTTCCGAGCCGATGCACCGTGTAATCGAAGTGGCTAATTTATGAAAACGTACCTATGCTAACTTAGATTTAGCTTTCCATTGCACTGAAGGCAGATACAGACAGCGCCAATTAAGATTTTCTAGTTTAACTACATTTTAACCCCTATTAATTTAACTGTAACTGCGTTTCAATCTGGGTACCTAGGTTTGATACTGAGCACGTTACCTCAGCTTATTGGGAAATAAAACAGAGTAAAATTGCTTTTCCACATGTTTAAATCACCAAAAATTAAAAGTATTTTTAAAGATTGAGATCTTCGATAGTTAGAAGATACTTTGACTGTCAAAGCACATCAATTCTAAAGTTTTAAAAATAATGTATGATTTGATACCACAGAATACCTACTAATTAGGTACTAATTAGGTAATGTCTAAAAAAATTACCAGTGGTTTTTATATTTTTTTTGTATAGAAAAGTCAATTATAAGAAACTAATTTCAATATTTTGTCATTTAGTTCTCTACTTTTTTCAAAATTAATTATTGAAACTATTTTAGTTGATGACGTCAGATTATAATTGAGGGCTCCCACAATGCCAAATTTCTAAATCTATCTAAATGCGTACGATAAGGCAACCCCTTTAATTATTTTTTGCGTAGTGGTACATTATACACTGTGTCACTTTACCGAGGCCCTACCACGAAGTGCATAATTCGAACTTCGTTTCGTGCCGTCCCGCCCACGCTAATATGATTTGACACGAGAGTGAGAGGGATAATACGATACGAACTTCGATTTTCGAATTTCGTAGTAGCGCCTCTGGCACTGTCAAAGTGCTAGATGTCAGACAGCGGGTCCAAATCAAACTCCTTAGTATATATAATCCACGCGTAAATTGTGAAGAATCTAACCACACACAATAAAGTACGACCGGTCACGCAAAATACACCAATGTCAAATGAAAGTCATTGCTTATTTCTTATTTAATAAATTCATTACGTTATATAAAAAAAAATAACTACAGAAAACGAGTTAGAAAGCATTTATCTCGAAATGGTTTTCGATTTACTATATATTGCAAAAAAATAGACATCCCCAATTCGTGCGTGGGTCATCATATCAACAACCAAATTACTATATGCTAATTTGTTAGCTGAGTCCACAAAACCACTTTAAAATATTAAGCTTTCGCTTTCGTTGCTGACTTTACCAATCTTCGAGTTAAAACAGCAGTACAACGAAAATATTTTGTTTTAGATTTACAGCAACTTGAAAATTGATAATCATCTGTCTGAACATGAATTCATAAATTGAGTAGAGTAGTAAACGTAAATTTACTTTATTTATAAAATTAATAAAGACGAAGGGACACGGTAACGTAACTTTTTACAATAAAAGGCCGTGATCGGTTTACATTTCGTTTTATTGTCAATATGATAATCCTATACGAGTAAAAATAATAATTGAACCGACTCTAAAAAACCATGAAAATAACTTTCTACTGATTTGTTTTGAAGTCGGTGTCTCAGCACGAGGCAGCAGGAGTGGACCTATAGTCATCTACCTTACCTTAGGTAGGTACATATTCCCCCCCGAGGGTTGCCGGCCTTGTCGTGGCGGGGGGGCTTAGTAACCGTGGACTGGTCACCCACGGTGAAGCTAAGAGGCAACCAGGGCCGGCCTGTTTGGGTCGCCGGCTGGCCCGAGGAGGGCGCTCCCAGCGGGCTGAACAAGTACGCTGCGGACGCGCGTGGAGGTGGGACCGCAGAAGAAGAGGAGTGCCGGTATTACGGTGCGCCATTCTCCCTATCTTCTGCGGCCGTGGAGGGATCGCAGGGGGAGAGGCGTGTTGGTATTACGGTGCGCCACTCTCCCTACCCCCTGCGAGCTGGCGGGGCCGTTCCGTCGAAACGGCACTGGTGGGGCCGCAGAGGAAGAGGCATGTCGGTATTGCGGTGCGCCGCTTGCCCTATTCTCTGCGGCCGAGGTGTGGTCAGTGGCAAAACCACAGACCTGATGTGGGGTAGCTCCGGGGGCCTCCTGGAGGAAAAGTATCCTGGGGCCTGAGTGCCCCGGGTGGCCCAAGGATTGATGTCTTTGGGTCTTTTCCTGGCCCCAGCGAGGCGAGCTTACCCCGCATCCCTCAGAGGGACATCGGGTGGTGGATCGGGGGGTCCGTCACCCGCCAAAGATGTCCCGAGGTTGTCAGGCGCTCCAGGTGTTTCCGGTGCGCCTTAAACGGAGTTTGTGGAGCTTACGTCCCACAGAGGTGGGCCCGAAGGGGCAGCCGCCGGTGGGGGCCGCGGATGGCGTAACCGTTCCCGTAGCCCCTACCTAAGCGGAGAGAGGGAACACCGTGGGGTTTTAGTCAGTAAGAGTCTGACATAACCCATCGTCCTCCCCCGAGGACGGTGGGTATCCATGAGGATTTCCCCACGTAAAAAAAAAAAAAAAAAAAAAAAAAAAAAAAAAAAAAAAAAAAAAAAAGTAGGTACATATTATTGGGCTTCTAATCACACTTGATGACGAAGTTCAGAAGTAAAAAAAAATACAACTGAATTGACAACTTTCTTTTTTTGAAGTCGAAAGTAGAAATATATGCTGAAACTGAATTCTCCTCTTATTCAAAAGACTGAATAATAATATTAATTAATTAAGATTATAATGAGTGCTTAAGGTAGCTACCTACTTACAAAACTGAGTAGACAACACAGTATTTTCACTAGAGCACATGAATTTCTATTTATAGCGATGTATCTTAATTTGATTATGATTACAGATGTAAGGTATGAGCGTATTAATGCAAATGTAATGCGCAACAAACTAGCTAGCGTAATAAATGCCTGCGTTTGTGTTTTTCTTAGCCCACATCGCATTGCGAATGAGACATTATTCTTAGTATTGTCGATTGTTAATGTTTTGTTCGTGTCTTTGATTACAATAGCCGCATTTGACCGCTTGCATCTATGCAAAATTTATTACTGCGTCTCTATCACTTTCATCAAGGTCTCTTTCTAATGTTAATGTCTATTATGGCTTTGCTTCTTTATTTTATTAAATACATAACAGCAGCTCCATGATTGTCCCATCTCCGTAGTTACGTACGTACACAACAAGGATGATACGCACCTCCGGTACAACAGTGTATCATCTCGAAATAATACACCATTTTAATTTAGACTTTACTTAATTTCCGGAAAGTCTAAATTAAAATGGTGTATTATTTCGAGATGATACACTGTTGTACCGGAGGTGCGATTATAGACGGATTGGCAGTCGCCATAGTACGGATCGGCCGCGGTTTTTGTAGTTCGATTATTAAATCTAGATGGCGCTGAAATATAGCCAGAGGCTTTGAAGGCAAAACTACAGATATTTCATATCACTGCACATGTATTATTATGCAATATTTTTGAAAAATAATACATTTGTAGTAATATGAAACATCTGTAGTCTTATTGTTTTGCCTTCAAAGCCTCTGGCTATATTTCAGCGCCATCTAGATTTAATAATCGAACTACAAAAACCGCGTCCGATCCGTACTATGGCGACTGCCAATCCGTCTATACTATACACACTCGTCTATACTATACAAGTCTTGGTATACAAGCACTTGACACTACGGCTTCGTGATTTTTTAAGGAATCGGTCGAGAAGTTAAGTAGTCTTGACCACTATAATTATTGAAAGAAAGAAAATTCCAAATAGGTACCTTTACGAGTATTAACAACAACACAAGACATGTCTATAATTATAACATGAAGGATAAAGATAGAGTGTGTGATTGAGGTTGCAAATCGCCTGGTTCACCATGACTAAAATACAGAAAGAATACTTAACTGAAGTTAGTCTGCTATTGTATCACTTTATATTTTATTCCAAGAATAATCATTATAAGTAATAAGGTTTTTGGGGTCGTCCGTTTTACATTCCATAAGAAAGCTTTTGTTTCCACATTTCACTTCAGCGTGTCGTGTCTGTAACCAGATAAATTCGTCGATGCATATCGACCGCAAACAAATCATTCGCGGATTGACGTCTCCTGTTACCTTCAGTGTGAAAGTAAAACACGTAGAGATCTTATTTTAAACAAACCGACAATGCCTACATGGATACAAAGGTAAATTGATGCATTATGGGAGGGAAAGTTTCGTGAGTTTCGCATCGGTAACATCGTTGTGGACTGAAAGGCTCGACGTGTATGAGGAGTTAGGTGGAATCGAGTTATTTGGATCACCGGTACATGTAGTACATACGAGGATTACGAGGTGTGTGTTTTTGTGTTGTGTGAAACTTTGTAAGTTATACCCTATACATACAGGATGTTACAAAATTACCCGTAATAACTGAAGGGTATGGAAGTACTCCAGTAAAGAATTAAATTAGTATATATTTATGTTTAGAAAAAAAAGAACAGCGCGCAAAATTACAGTTTTCTTTACTGTTCATGGGGTTTCAGGCTTTAGGGGTTATTTTGTATAAGCCTGTAGAATTTTTATTTTAGAAAATCATCTAAATTTAAAGAACTTTATCGTTATTGCTGACTAAGCTGTGTCCGCGGTTTCACCCGCGTTTTTGGTTCCTGTGTTGTAGCGTGATGTTATATTTATAGCCTGTAGCCTTCCTCGATAAATGGACTATTCAACACGAAAATAAATTTTGAATTCGAATCAGTAGTTCCTGAGATTAGCGTGTTCAACTAAATAAACAAACTCTTCAGCTTTATACTCGTAATATTACATATTAGTATTAGCCCCAGAGCTGATGACGAATTTAGGGAAGATGTTTTAGGCACGTTGAAATAATAAAAAAAAGATTTATCAATGTGTATGTCTGGAATGTCGAGTGTACAGAGCTCGAATTACGCGGTAAACCTGAGGCATGTGGTCTTTCAGCATCCAATCACAGCCCAAGGAGCCGGGGCCCTAGCAGCTACCGCTGCTAGCTGCTGCGGCCGGAATGTCTCGGTTGCCTATCTCTCTCAAAGTCTATGCCTACGCATAAAACTTTCTCGTCGCACTCCTTTGCACATTAATAAAATATATTTTTTTTATTATTTCAACGTGCCTAAAACACCTTCCCTAAATTCGTCATCAGCTCTCCGGCTATAGAATGGGTACTTCAAAATATTTACACATAACCTTTTCCTTGCAATCGGGTAAAAAGTTGTAACATTACTCATAACTTTCCGTGGTTAATTAACAAGATAGGTAATCAAGTTGTCTTTATGTAGTAGGTATACATATAGATTCCGTGTTTTCCCTTTTCGCAATAACGTAAGTGACCAATACGTTACATACTATCGAATTCCACAAAAGGAAGCAGTTTTTACGTAAGCTTCTACAAGTCGAAGTCGTTCTGGCGAAATCAAGGGACCGAAAATCTGATTTCCTGTCATTTATGGTAAACATTGGTTCTATAGCGGTACATAAACTTAGGTACACCAGCCCCCTATACTAGGGGCGTTCAATAAAAAGTGAGAATGAGTATGTTATAAACAACTTTTACTAAATGTCATTTTATTTTTCGACATAGTCACCTTTTACAATACACTTAGTATATGTTTTTTCTAAACTTAAAATTCCATTTTTAAAAAAGGTCTCATCTTGAGTACTTAAAAAATCTTGTTCTGCAGCGACTACCGCGTCGTTGTCTTCAAATTTCTGGCCTCTCAGGTATTGTTTCAATCTCGGAAATAGGTAGAAATCACTGGGAGCGAGATCTGGTGAATACGGAGGATGCTTAAGGATATCGAACCCAGCATCACGAATTGCAGCCATTGCAACGGCGGACTTGTGTGCCGGGGCATTGTCCTGGTGGAACAGCACAACTTTCGAGAGTTTACCTCGCCGTTTTTCGCGGATTTCATTGCGCAATGTTGCTATTTGTTTGGCGTATAATGTGCCCGTAATAGTGGCTCCATGCTCGAGATACTCAATCATTAATACCCCTTTACCATCCCAAAAAACAGAGCCCATGACCTTACCGGCAGATGGGCTCACCTTGAATTTCTTCGGAGTTGGAGATTATGGCCTTTTCCATGTCATAGACTGCAGTTTCGTTTCTGGGTCGTAATGATGGAGCCATGTTTCGTCCATTGTTATAAATCGCGAAAAAAAAAGTTCCCGGTCTTGCTGCATCAGGTTCAAAGCTTCTTGACAAATCTCTAGTCTAGTTTGTTTTTGCGTGTCAGTAAGCATTCTTGGTACCCAACGCGCAGATACCTTTTTCATACCCAAGCGTTCATGTAAAATATTATGCACGCTCCCCGTTGAAATCTTTACATTTTCAGCAATAAAACGAACCGTGACACGACGATCCGCCAAAACTGAGTTTTCGACTTTTTTCACAATTTCTTCAGTTACTGCTGTAGTAGGGCGTCCGGAGCGGGGGTTGTCCATTGTCGATGTTCTTCCACGTCTAAATTCGGCGCACCAACGTGCGACTGTCGAATACGGAGGAGCATTAGACCCTAAAGTGTCCCGCAAATCCAAATTGACTTGGTCCGTAGAAAAATTTTTCAAACACAAGTATTTGATAACGGCGCGCAGTTCAATTTTCTCCATTTTCGCTAACGTACTCAATAGCATTGCCACTGAGCAAGTAATCACTTAGCATTGCAAAGAAATTACCGTATATTTTTTTAAACAAAAGACAGTTAGTTTTTTTTTTCATAGCAATCAGCTAGATAGATTTGCTTTACAGGCCAGTATTTAATTTCGTAATATTATAAGAGTTTGCATCTCATTCTCACTTTATATTGAACGCCCCTCGTACCACAAACAACACCACCAACAACATTACAAGTGCTACAATTTGAAAAGTGAGAATTATATCAAACTACAGTGTGTATGTTTTTGTGTTTAGTTTTTAAATGGGTCCCACTGAAAAACAGCGTTGTGGCTTGCCACAACATTATGCTGAGCGGGGCCCAATTTATACTATTCGATATATTTTTTTTTTATTTGTAAATTTCCTGTTAAATGTATTTTTTTTTTCTGTGTTTGTATCGAATATGTGTAAATAAACATCTCTCTCTCTCTCTCTCTCTCTCTCTCTCTCTCTCTCTCTCAAACTAGCTGTTGCCCGCGACTCCGTCTGCGAAGAATTCGTTTATCTATCCCGGGGGAACTATGCAATTTTCTGGGACAAAATCTATCCTATGTCCTTCCCAGAGTCTCCAACTATATCCATAACCATTTAAATCGCTCGGTCGGTTGGATGTGAGGTGGTTTAAGCGTGAAGAGGTAATGGACAGTAGACGGACAGACAGACAGAGTTACTTTGCATTTTAATAAGTATTAGTAAGGATAAGGATTGCAGCTCTTGTTACTTTTGTAAGGTCATAGGGGACAGGAAGGACCCAATTCTCGAAACAACATCTGTAAAAATACCACGCAATTGGTAAACAATTGTGTTGAATTTTACATACGTGAAGAGCAGTATAGGAAAGGTGATATATTACTTAGTTTTATTAAGTACCTATTAGGTACGTACTTATCGTGTTTACGATCTTCAAATACAAAACACGACAAAAATAGGTCCACAAGATGCTGAACTATCACAAATCCGGGGCTCTAATGAAAAAGGGGTTAATTCTGCAGAAGTTGAACAGCTGATATCGCGTTAACCCCCTTTACACACAAAATAGAAATAGCTGTTTAATTTCTGCATACTTAACCCCTTTTTCACTAGAGCCCTAGAAATTATAGTCAACAGTTACTCTACAGTCGCTCGCAGGTATTTAGTTTTTCCACAGATGCAATAAACCATAGGCAATTGCAAGCGGTAAAGACGGTTCTCGGACTCCGGTATCTGTGAAGACAAACCGTAATTTTATCGAGTGTACGTGTTATTTACAGCATGTCTCTACATTCAGACATTCTATAGAAAGCTTTTGATCAAGTATCCTTTTCTAGTCTTACGGGTTTGAGGGGGCTAGCACTACTATTTAAGTTGAATAGGCGGGTGCTCCGAATGATGTCCAGCGCAGGCACGATTGTCCCAACTCGTGATGTCGTGACGCCATTTACTATCATTTGTCCCAGCGCGTCTTATAGCTGCTTGACAGAAGAAACTTTTTCTTGCGTTGTATTGAATATCAAATTTATTTATACGGAGTTACCCACGCTTATTTCATCTTCAGGTTAGACGTGTCCCACTTCTTGGTCATAGGCCGCCTCTCACAGTAAGAGGGCTTTGGCTTTGCTGTCATCTACACCCTACATCTGCGGCTTTACTGTCGTTGCAATACTCAATATCTCATAGGAATTTATTTTACCGAGATTGTTTTCATGTATGTATACCATTCGAAAGAGCGGAAAATTCTGAACAAAACTGTATAGTAGGTAGCTATACTCAATTACCTATACTCAAGTACCTATGCCTACCCAATTCATTTTGCCCATTTTGTCCCTTACCTCAAATGAACCTACGGTCGACGATTTATTTCATGTAGTTTAAACCTAACCAGTAAAGTTTCCGTGAAAACTACGTTATTTCATTAAATTTACTCCCTGTTTCACCATCCATTGATCAAATTTAATTGACGGATAAATGTGTTGCCGTCTCTGTGTGTTTTGTTCGAATAGACGGAGACGGCATCACATTTATCCGTCAGTTAAAATTAATCAATGGGTGGTGAAACAGCCCCTAAGACTCGTATTGCGTAGGCGTGATACCGCGGGGGAAAAATTTTCCCAGACTTAATGGCACTTTACATAAATATTGCTCGCATAAGCTGTATAGATATGAGACCTGGATCAGGCAAAATTAAATATCAAAGACAAAATTAAAGAAAGGTGAAAAATAAATCACCCCAAGAGACCATTTTCAACAGTCCAAGAGAAATTGCTGAAGTTACGTATTTTTCTGTAAACGTTCAATTCAATTGGAAACGTTCATGTAAGTTACAAGCGTTGTTATTTAATTACATGAATGAGAAGGGTGATTCATTATCTAACAACAAGAAAACTGAGTGTTTAAAGACTTTCACTTTAATCAAGATGCCTTCGTGATGCAGCAGACTTGGTACCTACCTGCTATTGAATTGCATTGTTCTCCGAAAAACCGTGTAAATCGTATGGAAGTGATATCTTCCTGTGCCTTGACATTTCTTGGCGATTGTTTCAAACAGGCAATTCTTGTATTATTTAGGTATTTATAATGCGGAGATATCTGAAATGGTTCTATTGATTTCGTTGAAATTTGCTATGTGCGGGTTTTTGGGGGCGAACAATCGATCTAGCATGGTCTTATGTCTGGAAATACGCGTGTTTGTGAGTTTTAGTCCGAGCGGTATTCTGTCGCCCAGCTGCTGCCTTAAAAGTGAGCAACACAGATCTATCTATATGTATACTACTTATGTATGACAGATAAGACATCGACTAAAGCGAAGCGAATTTGAATTTCTACACCTCATTCTAAATATATCCAACTTGAAAATTTCATCGTTCGATACTAAAACCGCTGAAACTATCTAATCGAAGATTTGCGTGTAATAATTACCTATGGTTAAAGAAATGAAGTACCTAAATTGTGAAAGATCTAAGCTAGGTGGATATAAAATAAACAAGGAAGCGTATTTTTAACCGACTTCAAAAAAAAGAGGAGGTTCTCAATTCGTCTGTATGTTTTTTTTTTATTTTTTTTTATTTTTTTTTGTATGTTTGTTACGCGATTACTCCCTCAATTGTGAACCGATTTTCAAAATTCTTTTTTTGTTCGAAACAGTATACTTCTGAGGTGGTCCCATTGGCACCAAGTCAAGATCTGATCAAGGGATCCTAGAGAAATCGAGGGCAACCTTCAAATTTTACAGGCAAACCTATAGTGATTTTAGCATTTTTTAGTATCAAGTGAAGTATTTGCATTCAGAAAGTATCATTTGGTAAACTGGACCTGATGAAGAAGACCGTAGATGGCCAAACTGGTCAAACGGGTCAAATCTTGCAAGTTAAATTTGACCCACTTCCCGGTTTCCCATTGAGCTGAAATTTTGCAGACATGTGTGAATTGGATGTCAATGCAATATTATTATGACATGGAGCTGATCTGATGATGGAGCTGAAAGACGGCCATAGAAACTCTGTAATAAAACGATACGACCGGATTGAGTTTGGGCTCATTTGATTTCTCTTGACGAGTACTTTGATCCTAGATGGTAACTAGGGTCTGAAGATGGAGTTGGAAGGTGACCATAAGAACTCCGTAATAAAACGACATAACCTCATCGAGTTTGGGCTCGTTTGATTCGTCTTGACGAGTACTTTGGTAACCAGGGTCAAAAAGTACAGTCAGCAAAGAGTGCCTGTTGTATCGCATAAAGTTGATTGTTTTAAAATTTTCTGGCGAAGAATGTTTGGCATACTGTTGAAAGTCCTAAAGCATATTTGTTCGTCCTTATATTGATAACAAGAACATCGAATTACCTACAACGTATTATTACTAATATTAATTGGCCAAAGCAGTCCTAAGAATTGTGTAAGTAATTCACCTAAACTATAGTAAGTAGGTATGGCACCTACAAAGAAAAGGGGGTAATAAAAAATACCTACAAACCATCTCCCGCTTAACCTTGTTAGGTTCGTTAGTTATCTTGCGTCCCTTAGAGTGGGAATGGAAGCGTAGCTAGCGGAGGGGGGCTCGGGGGCGAAGCCCCCCGCAATAAAAAAATACTTTCAAACCATCCCCCATTTAACCTGGTTAGGTTCGTTAGTTACCTTGCGCTCCTAAAAGTGATATCGGAGGGGGGTAGGCTCGGGGGGCGAAGCCCCCCGCAATAAAAAAATACTTTCAAACCATCCTCGTTTAACCTGTTTAGGTACATAGTTACCTGGCGCTCCTTAAAGTGATATTAGACGGGGGGGGCTTGGAGGGCGGAGCCCCCCGCCATAAAAAAAACTGTCATACCGCCTCCCGTTTAACCTAACCAGATTCGTTAGTTATCTTGCGTCCCTCAGAGTGGAAATTGAAGCTTTGGTATTGGAAGGGGGGCTCGGGGGGCGGAGCCCCCCGTAATAAAAAACACCTTCAAACCACCCCCTGTTTAAAACCAAACCTGTTTTAAACCCTGTTGGGGGCGGAGCTGGTTAGGTTCGTTAGTTATCTTACGTCCCTCAGAGTGGAAATAGAAGCCCCGCCGTTGGAGGGGGGCTCGGGGGGCGGAGCCCCCCGCAATAAAAATACTCTTAAACCACCTCCCGTTTAACCTGGTTAGATTCGTCAGTTATCTTGCGTCCCTCAGAGTGGAAATAGAAGCATCGCTACCGAAAAAGGGACTCATTGGGCGGAGCCCCCGCTGTAAAAAATACTTTAAAACCATCCCCCGTTTAACCTGGTTAGGTTCGTTAGTTACCTTGCGCTCCTCAAAGTGATATTAGAGGGGGGGCTCGGGGGGCGAAGCCCCCCGCAATAAAAAAATACTTTCAAACCATCCCCCGTTTAACCTGGTTAGGTTCATTAGTTACCTTGCGCTCCTCTAAGTGATACCAGAGGGGGGGCTCGGGGGGCGAAGCCCCCCGCATTAAAAAAATACTTTCAAACCATCCCCGTTTAACCTGTTTAGGTACGTAGTTACCTTGCGCTCCTTAAAGTGATATTAGACGGGGGGCTTGGAGGGCGGAGCCCCCCGCCATAAAAAAAACTGTCAAACCGCCTCCCGTTTACCTAACCAGATTCGTTAGTTATCTTGCGTCCCTCAGAGAGGAAATTGAAGCTTTGGTACTGGAAGGGGGGCTCGGGGGGCGGATCCCCCCGTAATAAAAAACACCTTCAAACCACCCCCTGTTTAAAACCAAACATGTTTTAAACCCTGTTGGGGGCGGAGCTGGTTAGGTTCGTTAGTTATCTTACGTCCCTCAGAGTGGAAATAGAAGCCCCGCTGTTGGAGGGGGGTTGGGGGGGCGGAGCCCCCCGCAATAAAAATACTCTTAAACCACCTCCCGTTTAACCTGGTTAGATTCGTCAGTTATCTTGCGTCCCTCAGAGTGGAAATAGAAGCATCGCTACCGAAAAAGGGACTCATTGGGCGGAGCCCCCGCTGTAAAAAATACTTTCAAACCATCCCCCGTTTAACCTGGTTAGGTTCGTTAGTTACCTTGCGCTCCTCAAAGTGATATTGGAGGAGGGGGGCTCGGGGGGCAGAGCCCCCCGCAATAAAAAAAAATACCAAACAGCCTCCCGTTTAACCTAACCAGATTCGTTAGTTATCTTACGTCCCTCAGAGTGGAAATTGAAGCCTTGGTTTTGGGCGGAGCCCCTCGTAATAAAAACACCTTCAAACCACCCCCTGTTTAACCTGGTTAGGTTCGTTAGTTATCTTACGTCCCTCAGAGTGGAAATAGAAGCCTTGCTGTTGGAGGGGGGCTCGGGGGGCGGAGCCCCCCGCAATTAAAATACTCTTAAACCACCTCCCGTTTAACCTGGTTAGATTCGTCAGTTATCTTGCGTCCCTCAGAGTGGAAATAGAAACCTCGGTACCGGTAGAGGGGCTTGAGGGGCGGAGCTCCCGTAATAAAAAATACCTTCAAATCACTTTCCGTTTAACCTGGTTAGGTTAGTTAGCTGTCTTGCGTCCCTCAGGGTGAAAATAAAAGCCCATTTCTTGGAGGGGAAGGGGGCTTGGGGGGCAGAGCCCCCCGCAATAAAAAAATCTGTTAAACCATCTACCGTTTCACTTGGTTAAATTCGTCAGTTATCTTGCGTCCCTCAGAGTGGTAATAGAAGCCTCGCTACTGGAACGGGGGGCTCGGGGGGCAGAGCTTCCCGCATTAAAAAAATACCTTCAAACCACCCCCGTTTACCCTGGTTAAGTTCGTTAGTTACCTTGCGATCCTCAGAGCGTAAACAGAAGCGGGGCTTTGTTTACTGGCTATGCCTACGCATCTTCTTTATACCAATACAACTAAAAAGCCAAAAATAAAAAAATTTAAATAAAAAATAGAACCGCCTTCAAAAACACCCAAAAATATTAAATATAAATTTAACCGACTATAATGAGCATTGTAATATCTTTCTACTAATCTGTTTGAAGTCGGGCCTCAGCTCGAGCCAGCAGAAGTGGACCTAGTAATTAAATTAATAAATAAATATCCCGGGACAATTCACACCAATCGACCTAGTCTCCAAGTAAGCAAAACTTGATGTGTTATGGGTACTAGGCAACGGATAAACATACTTATACAGATACATACCTACATACTTAAATACATATTAAACACCCAAGACCCGCGATCAAACATTCGTGTTTTTCATACAAATATCTGCCCCGACGCGGGAACCGAACCTGGGACCTCAAACTTTATAGTAGTAATTTAACTTACCTACCTACCTATTATTCCTATTATACCTACTATCTTTTGGGCTTATACCACTCCTGCTAGCTCGTGCTGAGGCCCGACTTCAAACAGATTAGTAGAAAGATATTATAATGCTCATTATAGTCGGTTAAATTTTTATTTAATATTTTTTGGGTGTTTTTGAAGGCGGTTCTATTTTTTATTTAAATTTTTTTAAGTCGACGCCAACGCAACTAGCTCGCAGATGATCTAAGAAGATCATCTCCCTTGATTAAGCGAAAATTTAGTGGAGTAAACAATCGTACTTGAATGATCAGTATAAAGAAATAAATATAAATAAACTAGCTTTTGCGCGCGGCTTCGCACGCGTGTACCATGAGTATTCCAAAGAACCAAGATATCAAGCAAGCATGCATACAGGCAAGCAAGATGCAAGCAAGCAAGCAAGCGTGCAAGAAAGCGTGCAAGTAAGCGTGCAAGCAAGCGTGCAAGCAAGCACGACTAAACTTCAGGTAGATACGGTCCTTTACAGTATTTCTTTGTATATTTTTAAAATCGGTCCACAATTGACCGAAAAATCGGTGAACATACCTACATAAAAAAAATACATACAGTGGAATGCATAACCTCCTCCTTTTTTTTTGCAGTCGGTGAAAGAGCCCTTTGTGGCCTACTTACAGTATTATTTTGAATTTTGAAATTTTACATTTCTACAACCAGTAAAACGCAAAATCCCGTTTTTTCTCGTTCCCATTTTCGAGCGATAATAAAGAATTTCTGGAAATACTTTATTATCGCTCCCCTACACTCCCCAAGGAACCCACTTGCCAAAATTCAGCTCTCTACAACCAGTAAAACGAAAAATCCCGTTAGTCCCGTTCCCGTGGGAATTTCAGAAAGTCCTCTCTCTTAGTACTCCTCTACAATCCCCAAGCAACCTACATGCCGAATTTCAGATTTCTACGACCAGTAAAACGAAAAATCCCGTTTTTTCCTTATCCCGTGGGAATTTCCAAAAATCCTTAAAACAGTTTTTTTTTTCTATTATAATTACCTACTTCTATGCCAAATTGAAGAGTCTAGTAATTATAGTTCATAGGATTCCGTTGAACTGAATATATTAATTCCGTTTTTTTCTTATCCCGTGGGAATTTTGATAAATCCTGAAATTAGTGTTTTAACTAATGTAATACCTACTTGTGTATCAAATTTGAAGAGTCTAGTTATTATACTAGTAGTTACTGAGATAGGGTCACTCGGAATCGAATATATAAATCCCGTTTTTTCCCGTTCCCGTGGGAATTCCCAAAAATCCTTCCTTAGTGGATGCCTACATTGTAAGTATAAGGTATCTGTGTGCAAAATTTCAAGTCTCTAGGTCCACTGGTTTGGGCAAAACCTTAAAAACGAGACCCATATTGATATATAGACATTTCAACCCCATCGCACCCCATCCAGGGAGATGGTTTTTTACGTATGCCACATTGTAATTTAAAACCATTGTTAAAAAAAAAAAAAAAATTTAAGCTGTTTATTTCAAGCAAAGAACATTTATAAAACATGCAAAACGTGTCCTTAATCCTAATTTTAAGGATTTTGCGTGGCCTCGGTTAGCGAAAGACTGAGTTGCTCACGCGTAATTAGTCTAAGTATACAATACGAGTAGATAGTAAATTCATAACCAGCGACCCGATAAACCATAGAAACAACACTCATGTTGATTTTCAGACTTTGTTACCCCTTTCCCCCCTTTTAGGGGTTGAATTCTCAAGAAACCTGAAACACGTGTTTACTCATTTATCATTAGGAGTACTTCTGTGAAGATTCGAATAAAATAGTCGAACTAATCTTGTTTCCCCATACAAACTTTGAACCCCCTTTTCACCCCTTCAAGGAGTGAATTTTGAAAAATCCTTTCTTATTGCACCCCTAGACCTTACCCCGGCGCCACACATAGCACAAATGTTTCAATACATATTTGAACACATATTTGATCTATGGTTGATTGTATGGTTGTTCTATTAAACAAATAAGCAAATACCGGTGCTTCACATGTGATCAAATATGTGTTCAAATATGTGTTGAAAAATTTGTGCTATGTGTGGCGCCGGGGTTATAAGGAACCTACATACCAAATTTGGAATCTCTAGGCCCAGTGGTTTGGGCTGTGCGTTGATATGTCAGTCAGTCAGTCAGTTTCTTCTTTTATATATTAAGATAAATCCCACGGCTAGGCATAGACCTCTTCTCAGAATGAGAGGGATTAAACTAAACTTCCCATGCACCATCATTCAATTGCTTCGCATATTGCAGGTTTCCACTTATTCCAATAAAGTAAGTTTTTTTTTTAGTTTTTGCAGAACAGCCTATGATTCCCGACGAGTGGGGCTTGGGATGAACTTGGACAAGACAAAAGTCATGTTCAACGATCACGTCATCTCTGAGCCCTTGTTCGTCGGAGATTCGGCCCTCGAAGTTGTTCAGAAGTAAATATGTTTACCTAGGACAAATGATTCAGCTTGGTAGAAACAATTTCAAGAAAGAAGCCGATACGTAGAAGGAGTCAATTGGGCTGAGCAGCATTTGGAAAGTGTCGTACAGTATCTTGAAGTCACCCTTGCCACAATGCTTGGAAACTAAGCTGTTCGTTCAACCCATTGCGTTCTACCATTTACTACTTACGCTGCAGAGACGTCACAGGAGGACTAGTCCATAAATTAAGAGTCGCTCAGCGTGCTATGGGGAGGGCAATCCTTAGTATCTCGTTGAGAGATAAGGTTCGCAGCATATCAGGCAAAATACCAAAGTCGGTGAAATAGCCCGAAGGATTAGCACGCTGAAGTGGCAATGGGCTGGTACAAGGAATTTGTAGCAGTCAACCTTTGAGTGGATGAGAGGAGCATTATCATTAAAGGAGTAGGTATTTATTCAGTTTACTCCCAAGTAAGAACCTTATTATTCGTTTAATTATGCTTAAAATATCCCAATTAGGGCTAGCACCGTACGTGGGAATCATTAAAACAACGAATTTCTCAACATTTCCATGGAAGTTCCCACTGCAATGGGTGCTAGCTATTGTATCGTGATTTTCGTAGAAGCACTAATCATCTCGCTGTGCATATCGCGCTCGGAATATCTAATAGGGTTATTTAAATAATCTGCACGAATGTGAATTGCGAATTTGTGAAACCGTCATGCCTTGCGTAACGTTTCGGTTGCATCGGAACTCGCGTATCTTGTCGGCTGTTCCTTTGAATGGAAGAGGGCGCAGCGGGGTTATGTTGGTATCACTATCTGCAGAACTTTCGAGATCCCTTTCACCACTATCCCTTGCTGTAGCAGTATATCTGCTTTTAATGACGATAGCCGTGATCACACGACTTCTGATTAAGCACTAGAGCTAGAAACGTGATTCAGTACAGATCAGCATTTTATTTACGTTTGGTTATTCAGTTTTCCTGTTGTGTTTTTAAATGGGAAAAGTTAAAAGTATTCATAATATCAACAACAATGCATGCATTATTCATTACAGTTTGCTTACTTAAATATTTTTTTTATATTTTATATTATAGTCGGGATCCTATCGATGTTTGGAAAATTTTATTTCCGAAGGTTTAGAATCCCGAAAACTTAATTTGTCCGAAAGCATTTTTTTCTGAAACTAAATATTTCAGGATTTATTTCAGGACCATCGTGTAGAACCCTTTAGGTTAGGTTAGAGTTGTTTTATAAAAATCCTAAAATATTTACAGATTCATAAAAAAATGCATTCGGATAAATGAAGCATTCGGGATTTTAAATATTCGGAAAAAAATAATTCTAAATCTTGATAGGTAACCATTATAGTCTGATCACTGATCAATAGTATGATACATGGTCTAACAACTTCAGCAATGATTCTAGAGTAAGGTGCCTGCTGCGGGCTATTCATTATCCTAGCTAGCCTATATACGTCCTACTGCAAGGCACAGGCCTCCTCTCAGAATGATAGAGCTTGACTGATTATATTTAAACCATAAACAAACAGAAAAATCAAATTTCATGTGTAGCAGGGTAATAAGGCCTTCTTGATTAGGATAAGTATACTTTAATACTGATTATATTTCGGGTATGATAAGACTTATAATTCGTTTTTTTTTTACAAGCTTTTATTTAGCTCACCCCGTTTGTTTTATTATTCTTGGGTCAAATCTTAGAAGTCGAATTTGACCCACTTCCAGTGGGTGGATTCACGCTAAAAAGCTTGCTTTAAGAATGATTTTTTTAACAAGACTTATTAGCATTAGAAATAGGGTAAACAAACAATCTTGATGAGTCTTTTTATCGAAAAACGCTTTTAAAAAATAGTAACTATTCCTTATGAAACCAAAAGAATGTAAATGACCATTAGTCATTTCTAATTGTTACTATTTTGCTTTGATTTATTTTTCAAAAGTTTTTTTCAATAAAAAGACACATCAAGATTGCTTATCTTATCTTATTTCTAATGCTAAAAAAAAACGGAGTACTTATAGGTAGGTAGGTACTTGTAAAAAAATAAGATGTTTATAATTTATAGAGAAGGGCTATTATAATGATTAACGTTAAAACTTGTGGATAAAACTGGATATTTTCCATTTTAGTACAAATATACTTTAGCTAGGCCTTATTAGGTACTAAGGTATTAGTTTGTATTATAAAATTCGTTGAAAGAAAAATCACTCTTAACTAACTAACACCGCGTGTACTTATTTAGTTTTATTACGCAACACACGTCTTGACAAGCCTACGGTACATAATTGTTCAAACTAGCGTTTAATTACAAAAAAAACAATGCTTTTAATCACCCCGTTTCCCATTGGGCTCACATTGTGTAATGTACCCGTGCCCACGATGCGCGAGGGCACGTAATTAAATAATTAAGTCTACGCGAGAACACGCATTCCGTTGACACCGGGGAAATGTAAAAACTTATGTAACTAGTCTTTTTCTACGAAGGCAGTTCCGGCGCTGGTTGCACGACCTAGCATGCCAGTTTTTGGCGCGAGCTTAAAGTACTGTGTCCCTTTCTAACCAGTAGTGTACGCGTGTAAGTAAGAGATAGCTTGAACTCCGCGATCAACACTTGCGTGCTAGGACTTATGGGCCGTCATTCGCCAGACCCTGCATTCCAAGTTGAAGATGTATCATGGGATGTGACTCATTTGAGATTCCAGTTTGGGCTTAAGGAAAGGCAAAGGAGAATTTATGGCTACGACTAACCAGTTTGAAAAGTATGGTTCAAACTTCGATCAACAAAAAGATATAACACATCTTATTACTATGCAGATAATAATAACGTTCGGTCAGTTTCTGTTTAATGCTTGGTACGGTCCGCTGCAGAAAAAAGGTACTTACCCCTGTAACGGCGGTAGCCATACCAGGGGGTACCTTTTCTCTGCAGTTGACTGTACCAAAGAATTTTGAGGTATCGCGAAAATATCAAGCATCTCATACATATTACGTGGCTCTTACTAAACTTAATAACAAGAAGAAAGCCATTACAGATAATAACCTACAAACTCCCCACAAATTACGGCATGAACTTCACCTAAAATATTTCGAACTTGAACAAGAAAGGGCAATCGAGACATTTCAAAATGCTCGTCACGCACACGTAAAAGATGGATATTGATAAGGTTGGGTAAATATTGAGACGTTAAATTTGACGTGACCGCAATATTAGCTAACGACGTCATAATAAATACTGACGTGAACGTTTTAGTTATGCTTTGATGGTGCCGGATGGAAAATCTATTCGATAATTTACCTTTAAATTCATTCACTATTGATTGTTGAATCATGACTTAGGTATTGTTACGTATTAAAAATTTACTACCGGTAATGACATAAGTTTTATACAATGGTAATGATGAAGCTATAACCGTTGTTCGTATTGTACCATTTGGATCGTAATTGGGTGGTAATGATGGCATTAAACGAATTACGGAGCTTCTTTAAGCGAGGGTGTTATCTTTACGTAATTGAAAGCAAAAGGAAGCAAGCGAGCTTAGCAAAATATTAAACTTGAACCTAATGTTTTGTGTTGTGGCAATAAAGCAAATTCTTATTCTTATTCTTCTAATTTTTCAAAGACTGTCTTTTTAAAATGAATGTACATAAATAGGTACTAAGTAATATAATAAGGCAGTAAACTTTTGTTTATACATTTTTTTGAATACTGAGGATAATATTCTGAAAGGACGCACCACGCACCGATTCCAACATTTTTTTCACTAATGAATCTATGTATAATCTTTGCGAGACGCAGGCAAAGATGCAGACAAGTTGAATCTAATCTAACGCTGTAATTAAAAGGCTGATAAACTTGGCTAGCACGAAGCCGGTAGTACAATGACGCAAGTCGAATCCCTCGGGAGTTTAATACACACGTAGGCTGTTCCCCGGAATGCGGTCGAGCAGGAAGCGGGGGAATGACCGCCACAGCCACTGCCACTAACAACTACATCTAATGTGGAATGCCAGAGGTGAATGAGATTTCCATCATCTTGGATAAGAAATGGTCACCAGAGAAAAAAATCTCATCTCACCAGTTGGAACCATAATGATACTTGGAGCTGAAAATGACGCAATTTGTAAAAGCAATATTAAATTTCTTGTTTTACTAAAATAATCTTTTACAGCCTGTAGCTGTGGGCTAGTTTCGAACTATGAATGAACCCTTACGCTTTGTTAAGTAATAGTTATTCTTATTACATGAACGAGGGCGGATTGTTAAGCAAATAAGTAGTTATTTATTGAAAAGTTGTGGGGATTTTGGGTGAGTGGTGTTTAGGCGATTTAGTGTTTACACGGTTGAGGTGATTCAGGTTGTCTTTATGTAAGGGTATTGTTTGAGGACAATGACATGCCGTGGTCGGAAATTGCAGCGCGATTAGAGTCGGCTCGACTGCTGCATATCATTGCATGTTGATGCAACACCGTATTTCGAAAACTTCGAGTCAACGTTGATGTCGTTACTGTGATTTTTATTTTTTATGATATTTCCACCATTATAAGTAACACAAGTCCTGAAGATTTGTATTGGCATAAGTAGCTTTTGATTTTGAAAGGCAACCTGCAAGTCGAACATAAAGTGCTTTTAAACCGCAAAGTTTTTTCATTGTATTCGTGAAATTGACATCATCACTTTAATCTATTTTTTCCTGATAAAGATAACTCTACAAAATAGTGATTGTATCTTAAGCAATCTTCAGCTAGAGTTGAGTTTGTTCTTAAATTGTACAGTAAAGATTTCAATCGAAATTGGATGGGATCTGGCGTCTTTTTTGTCAGGATATAGGTATAAGTATAGTGGTTGCAACGCTCCGTGGCCTTACCTAACAAAAATAATGAAGTTCCAAATGTAATGTCACGAAACTGTTACAGCCTATTATAATAGAACTATCAATTATATCTAGGTATTTGCAAGCAATACAACTATATATAAGTCTAAGTACAGTCAGCCAAAAATATGGTCTACCCCCCCTACGGTCGAAGTTCATTTGCACGTCATGATACAACGAGGTTGATTTTCCCTTGCAATAACATGACGACAGTGACTTAGGGATATTTAGATGTCACAGAAACTTTTGTCAAAACTGGTAGACCACTTTCTTGGTCGACCGTACCTAAGCGCTTATTGACTCTGTAGCAAATTTGGACTTCCTTACTACTTTAGAGTAGAGTTACCTACTTAGAGAATCAATTGCAAGAAGTGGCATTTTCGTTAAGTAACCCGGAGACTCAGTGAAGCGTAAATAAGATAAGTTCTCCGATGCACCACCTAGCAATTATTGTGCAGAAGCTTTGCCATATTTATCATCACTGATGCCACGTAAAAGAACTATAGGCAATCCGGTGGGACTCGAGTTGTGGTGCCTGCTACGAGTAGGTAGGTATGTAATATAGGTAGATTACAATTCTTATTCAGACTGTGGCAAATCTGGTAGACACGATCCATAAAACAAATGTCACGGACAACATAACGAACAGGACAAGGCACTCACTGTGTACCAACAGAAAAACAGTATTACTCAACGACGCACCTATCTATTCAATAATCTAAAGATCGTGCAAGAAATCAAAATGAGTAGCGTAATTTTGTAAGAGTTTTCATAAGTTACTCACGCGGCGCGGTAGGCAGAATGTAATGAAGTGAGCGTGACTAGTCATAGGTCAAAATAAGATAAAAAGCAAGTAAATGTTTGCGGTCTAAGCCTGCCACTAAATTATTCGCCGTCCTATAATCGGAGTAAAGCAAAAATAAAGTTTATTGGCTCATTTATCTCCTCTTGCTAACAATCCTGAACTTTATCAATCTAAGTAAGTTTGGCATGTTTGTTTTTCTTTCAACGTAATTACTTGGCTGATAAAATGATATTCAATTTATATAGGTATTCTATAAAAACAAGGCGATTTCCATCAAGAACACTTACATAGCTATCAAAAGGGTGTTGTTAGATGTCTTTTGTGTTGTGGTAAATTTCAGTAAGGAAATTATTTTTACTTTTATCACAAATCATTGTAAGATTATTCTAGCTTGATTTGCTCTTTTCAATAAGTCCGCAGCCACTTCGTATCCTGTCTCGTTATTTATTCACTTCCCTAACACATGTTTAAAGGCACATAAATTCTCACGGTACATGCAATGGCTACTCGTCGACTAGTTCTGTTTTCCTACTCTAACTGTATCTTGTCATAGCGCTTGAGTAGTAGTGAGATGTGGTTATACTTAAGTACATCTTTTTAATTTAGATTAAGACCGCTTTAGCCTAGTTGGTAGTGACCCTGCCTACGAAGCTAGAGGTCCTGGGTTCGAATCCCGGTAAGGGCATTTATTTGTGTGATGAGCACGAATATTTGTTCCTGAGTTATGGATGTTTTCTATGTATTTAAGTATTTATTTATCTATATAAGTATTATGTATGTTTATCGTCGTCTAGTACTCATAGTACAAGCTTTGCTTAGTTTGGGACTAGGTCGATTTGTGTAAGATTGTCCCCTAATATTAAAAAAAAAAAAAGTATCTTAAATAATATTTTCTAGCTTATTATCGTAATAGTATCAATAAAATTATAAAAGGTACTTAGCTTTAATTATTTAAGTAGGTGAGCAGAGAGACTAACCATGTTCACGTAGAAAATTAATTATTTGTGTACTTATTGACCAAATGTCCTTCTGATAATCCTCGGGAAAATTATGTACCTTACTATCTAAAGGAGATATAAGAAGCAAACGTATATATCGCATTTAAAGATAGTTATTGCTGTTGTTGATGAAGTATAAAGAGACCATTCACTGCCCATCATTAAAAAACCTGTACAATTATTGCAAGATGAAGTAAAATATGGAGCCCAAGAAGAGACGCATAAATCCATATTTTTGTACATAGTACCATAAAGATGTGTGTACAAATATGTTTAAATATTTCAGAATCTCTAAAGCTAAATTTCTGCTATAAACTAGGACTCTTGTCGTAAACAACATGACTTTTAGACAAGTGAATGCCCTCTTGTCCCGAGTGCCTTGACATAGTTCAAGCTCGGTTCAACTTTGCACCTGCCATACGACATAGTAGATACTAGGGGCGTTCAATAAAAAGTGAGAATGAGTATGTTATAAACAACTTTTACTAAATGTAATTTTATTTTTCGACATGGTCACCTTTTAGCATAATACACTTAGTATATCTTTTTTCTAAACTTAAAATTCCATTTTTAAAAAAGGTCTCATCTTGAGTACTTAAAAAATCTTGTACTGCAGCGACTACCGCGTCGTCGTCTTCAAATTTCTGGCCTCTAAGGTATTGTTTCAATCTCGGAAATAGGTAGAAATCACTGGGAGCAAGATCTGGTGAATACGGAGGATGCTTAAGGATATCGAACCCAGCATCACGAATTGCAGCCATTGCAACGGCGGACTTGTGTGCCGGGGCATTGTCCTGGTGAAACAGCACAACTTTCGAGAGTTTACCTCGCCGTTTTTCGCGGATTTCATTGCGCAATGTTGCTATTTGTTTGGCGTATTAAGTGCCCGTAATAGTGGCTCCATGCTCGAGATACTCAATCATTAATACCCCTTTACCATCCCAAAAAACAGAGCCCATGACCTTAACGGCAGATGGGCTCACCTTGAATTTCTTCGGAGTTGGAGATTATGGCCTTTTCCATGTCATAGATTGCAGTTTCGTTTCAGGGTCGTAATGATGGAGCCATGTTTCGTCCATTGTTATAAATCGCGCCAAAAAAAGTTCCCGGTCTTGCTGCATCAGGTTCAAAGCTTCTTGACAAATCTCTAGTCTAGTTTGTTTTTGCGTGTCAGTAAGCATTCTTGGTACCCAACGCGCAGATACCTTTTTCATACCCAAGCGTTCATGTAAAATATTATGCACGCTCCCCGTTGAAACCTTTACATTTTCAGCAATAAAACGAACTGTGACACGACGATCCGCCAAAACTGAGTTTTCGACTTTTTTCACAATTTCTTCAGTTACTGCTGTAGTAGGGCGTCCGGAGCGGGGGTCGTCCATTGTCGATGTTCTTCCACGTCTAAATTCGGCGCACCAACGTGCGACTGTCGAATACGGAGGAGCATTAGACCCTAAAGTGTCCCGCAAATCCAAATTGACTTGGTCCGTAGAAAAATTTTTCAAATACAAGTATTTGATAACGGCGCGCAGTTCAAATTTCTCCATTTTCGCTAACGTACTCAATAGCATTGCAAAGAAATTTACCGGCCAGTATTTAATTTCGTAATATTAAAAGAGTTTGCATGTCATTCTCACTTTATATTGAACGCCCCTCGTAACTAGAGCGAAAGGATAGTGATTGATCCTGAGTGCTAACCAATAATTATAGGTAATATAGAGAAGTGAAGCAACGTTAGGGCCTTGTATAACTTGAATTGCATATTGCAAATCTTTGAGAAGGATATAACTTATTATAATGTTAATGTTGACTAATTTGCTTTTAAAATTAAATTCTATCCAATTTGTCATATCTCTTGTCGTCTAGTTAACGCAACTACTAATTCTGTCTCCGTCGATTCATATCTACAGACACCGAGCTTGTCAGACACGTGCCGTATCAGACACCGGCCAAATATTCTTTGCGCATACTGGCCGGACACGGCCCGTGTCTGCGCGGTCGTGTTACGACAGACATGAATTCGTTATTAGAAACTGTATACTTATAAGAATATTATTTTGTCTGCCACGGCACGTGTCTGACACGCTCGGTGTCTGTAGATATGAATCGACCTTGGGCTAAATTCAGAAACGGCCCAACACGGTTTGCGAGCGGTAATTCAATCGTTTGGGAGAGGATAGGAATGGGTTGAGCTTGGGATGAGCCTTAATTTCCTGTTAATTTTCTTTTTAAATAAATAAACAAATAAATAAGGCTCAGCCCAAACCTCTCGCAAACCAGTGATTTTTGGCGTTCCTGAACCGAACCCAACCCAAACGATTGAATTACCGTTACCAAACCTGTGAAGGCCCGTTCCTGAATTTAGCCCCTTAAGAAGGCTTGGACTGGTATTTTTAATACTTGCATGTAGATAATTCTATTGAACCTGTCTGAGAATAAAAGTGAACCCAGTTATTCAAGCTTCTATTCATGGACAGTGAAACTTCTCATACGCAGCCTGTCAACATTGTCATGGTTTTTTCATCGTTGTTGACTACAAGCTGATTTATTAAGTATGTTAAAAGCACTTCACATAATGAATCGGATGCGTACAAAAGTACGTACCTCTTATTTATTACAAAAAGTGTGAGAAAAGACGTCGTGGGATACGTTGGATTCTTTTGAAGATGAGAACATTGTATAACAGTTACAATACTCACAATTCCGAAGGTAATAGAAACTAAGTAGGTACTACACCTACTTCATTGTAAAAGAAAAACAAGGCTTGTGGACAAATAAAAATGTTTAACGACGTCTTTATTAAATGGTAAACCGCAACCGCCTACTGAACGGACGTCATTGCACTGTTCTAGCAAACATAATATCCTTTATAGTAAAAACTAAAAATTCGTCTGCGTCGGCGTAGCATACGTCAAAACAGCCGAGAAATTCATAAAGGGGACATGCGCAGTGGATGCCCGATCAATGCACCCCTGCGGTGCGCGCGCCACCCTCGCTCCGGCCTCGGCGGCTTTCTACGCAGTACATCACAAAAACACCGTCTGGAAAACCTGGGCGCGCTCATCGGATCGCCCTTGAACGACAAAAAATAGATCAATCAAGACTATAAGCTATTCAATCTGAGTTTACGTGAGCTACGTTGCTAACGAGACTCGTTACGTCTCATTCGGTTCGTTAAGGACACCCACACTTGCCGCCGTGGGGTCTCGGTGTTGCATTCAGTCAGTTGGATCGCGTGACTCATTGGATTATCCCGAATTCGGTCGCAAAATTAGTTCCGATAGCGGTTTTGGTGTTGTTGGTTGGAGCTGGTATCAGTGCGTGTTCGAATGCCGGTTGCCCGGCCGCGAGTGTGTATGAGCGGGCCGCAGTGCCTGGTCAAGTGAGGCGCCCGAAGCCGCAGGGATGGAAGACGCCGAAATCTTCTATGACGACGACACTGAAGCGCAGTGCGATATGGTACGTCTAATACGCTTCGTCTTCCATTTCAGATGTCGACGATTCTCAGAGGAAACGTAGAACGTAAAATATCATGATATTTATCTTTTTGAAAGGATAACAACGAGGCATTAGAAGGGTTCCCGTCTTGACCTATTGAAATATCATCCATTTTGCATTCCGCCATTGCACCACGGCTTATCTCAACTGTTTTAAAAGGATTTGACTTTAACCAGCTTAGTGCAACCAATTTTAAGAAGCACATTCTATCCATCATTGATATAACTACTTAACTAACTCACATCTTCTTTTATTAACCTTGATTGATCTTTCTTAATTGTCAACTTTAGTTTAGGTCAAAACTCTTCAAGCGACTTTTAATTATACAACAACGAACGTGTAAAAAGTGTAGGTGTTTACAAAATGGATGCCTGAATTCCGATTGCATAAGTCATTCAATGTCATCAAACAGTATTCAAGGTGCTGAATTCTTTTAAAGCGTGAATATAAGCAAAGATGCATGTTTATATTGCAGTGTAGGTATTTGGCCGCCGAGTGTGGAGTTGCAAAATATTAAACCAAGATTTTATGATATCAATATTATCAATATAACACGGAAATGAGACATTTTTTTCACTTAATCTTGCTTCCGTTTGCCATATACTACTTAGCCGCTGCTAAATTTCCGAAAAGATGAAAGTAGTTAATAATTTGTTATCGGCTAACGATACATACAATTTATGCCGCAACTTTGAAATAAGTTTAAAAGCGTTACCTTGTTAAAAGATAACTTTAACGATACGCTAAAGAAACCAGCGCTATTACCAACAACATAGTTACTCAAATACTGGTGTTGTTAGTTGCAAAACGGTCAAATTAAACTAAGAAATAATTAATTACCCACCATACTGCATAATCTAGAAGCGAAATTAATTAAGGTTGCATAAAATATTGTGCGTACCTATGTGAAGCGATTGCTTAAAGATATTACAGCACTGCCTAATAGTATTCTGTTGTTTGTTTAATAACAATCAGTAATCCCTAACTAGGACAATAGAGTCAAAATATTGAGCAATTATTAAGACGTGTTAATATAGTCAATGAATTCAAATTAAACGTGTAATAACAACAAATAAGTAATAACCTATAGTTAATTAAACCAAAGAAAACAAACAAACTGAACTAAACAACCTGCCGTTATTAAGTAGTTTATCAAAAACAATTCTCCGTAATTTTCTGGTGAACTGTACTTATAGGCCCTCACGAATAACGGTTACTAGATTGAATCAGTTATAAATTATATGTACCTATTTATAACTTGTGAAACCAATTTCTTCCATCATGCCGAGATTTCCGGTCATGAAAAGCCATAAACAATTGAAGAAACAAATGATGATTATCGTTGAAGTGGTGTACAGCGTTAGAGCCTTAAACCAAACGGAGACGGCATTTGCATTAATTAGTATACAAAATAATTTGTTGATTTCCACGGAAATGGCTAGGTATTTGCGCATAAGAAACGTCAACACCACGATGAAGTTTCGATCGCACGAAATTGAAAAACTCTCACTTTAGCTTCACGCCCATAATCACACTTGCAAATAACAGGGAGCCATGAATAAATTAAATATTATTCGAAAGTCATAAAAATCTCCGTGTTGTTACAAAACAGCTTAAACTTAAATTCGACTAAAAGCTGTAATTTTCTCTAGGTACGTTGGATGTATTTCAAATTTAGCGCAGTTTTCCACCATTTTCGAATGGTGGTTTCAGATACAGATTCAAAAGTGATTTCAAAAATTACCCCCGAGTGTAAACTTTGGTCATCCATCCACTTTAGGAGATGGAGAGGGGTAGACCTGTCGTCGACCTCTCCGGTTGGCTTAACGCTCTAAGGTAGTAGCGTGATGAACCCACTGCTGGGTTCAATTGTAGAGTGAAAGCTTTACAATGGGCGCAAGGTGGAATATTAATCTTCATCATGTCACTGGCACAGCACCCATGAGTCCAATTCGCGAACAATACCGTTTTTGTGAGACCGATCTCAGGTTTATTGCCGGTACAGTTACGTGACAAAAATGTTGACTAGGTGAAGGTGAAGGTGAAGGACTGAGACTTTTTAAGTGGATATTTTAAAATAACTTTTAACATACGCTTAGCTACATATACTATAGCTGAGCTATTACGAGTAATACAGTCAATTAATAAGGGTACATTATAGTTAGGCTTATACTCGGTATACGAAACTGGAAATCACAAGTTTAAAAACAAATGGCAGATTTAAATCAAGAAACTGAACTTAAATCTCAATCATAAAATTGAGAATGATTTGTATTATAAAGGATTGTATGAGAAGTAGGTACAGAGCATAAAAAGAAACTAGTCTTAATTTAGGTAATAGAAAAATATTGCGCTTTTTACGATAATTAAAGTTGTTTTCCACACTGATGTTACGTAAATTTCCAACAGATCTACACATAAAAATACAAATATGCATTAAATAATATTTACTTTAATGGGATTACTGTAATATTAAACCACCATGCGATAGTAATTCTTAGTTTAAGGTACAACCAGGCTCAGTATAATGAGCTAATCAATTTGGACCATCCACTGTAATTGTCTACATTGCGATGCTCAAAAAATTGATGAACAAAAATTAACAAAGTGTAGAGTACCTCAATTGCACTCTTGAGCATGACTGTACTTTCAGCCTCTTTTCTAATAAATCCAGTTGTACAGAGTGTTTCAAAATAACCCCTAAAGCCTGAAACCCCATGAACAGTAAATAAAAGTGTAATATTGCGTGCTGTTCTTTTTTTTCTATAAAAAAATATATACTAATTTAATTATTTACTGGAGTACTTCCATACCCTTCAGTTATTACGGGTAATTTTGTAACACCCTGTATAAAACCGATCATGTCGACGCGTTATTCATTTCTAATGAGGGTTTCTCTGTGACAAGTTAGCTGGTGCTAGTATCATTCATGATGATATGGCTCTAACATCGCTAGACCTCACACACTCAAACGGACCTCACGATAATAACACCTATAGCGATATTCCACTTCAGTAAACCCTAATTGCCTGGGAACGGGCGGTGAATAGAAATCATTAGTGATTTATTGCGCCCAATGTCGACCGTTCGACTTCGAGTTCGACAGCTCAAGTTCATAATGTACACGTAATGGATTACGAAATATATTGGCATTTGAAAGTTTAGGATTATACATTCGATAACTTAGTAAGCTGTTACCTGTTACATTGGAAGGTGTCACTTGATCCTTAAAGCGTATGAAACATGGCTTGGATTGGTCGTTCGTCTTTATTAATTAAGTAGTTCTTTACGTGTTTTCCTAAGCCCATCCATTTTGGACAGAAGTTCTGTGGCCAGCGTTAGACTATACATGTATTCTTCTTTAAAGTCGCTACACTCTTGACTGAAAATGGTCATGATCGTTGATTGAGGGTTGATAGCGAACGCTCATTACAACTTTCATGGTGGTTTCCCCTTACTTTTCACACCATAGTAGTGTTAACAGTTTATACAAATCTATAGGAAATCAATTAGATATACATATTCATATATACACTTATGGCTTAAGAATACGCACGGATGAGAAATGACATGAATGACAATCTCTATATTTATCCTTCGTGCTGTCTATAAAGTAATAGGTAATACTGATGTGACTTAACTTATTAAATTAACTGGGCACTAGTCCAAACAAATACCCGAATAATTTGCAGGTGGTAGGACCTCGTCTCGGGTTAAGGTGCCGCCAGATAACATTGTTTGCATTATTGTGTTCCGGTTTGGGGGTAAGATAGCTGGTGAAATTGCTAGCATAGAGACACCTTAGTCCTCAGGATAGGTAGCGCATAAGGCCACTTGTTTGTGTGTTTAATATCCATGGACCTCAGTATCCACTTTTCATCAGACAGACTGCGAGCTCATCCGCCTACTTAATATTTAAATCCTGGTGTCAGTATTGCTGGGACGGGTTATAATGATGTAGACTCAATTAGGGAGCTGAGGTCGTCTAACGATCAAAATGTTGTTCCACTTTGAAAAATCCTGATACAGCTGCACTTTAAATAAAACTTTTTTTGAAGTGGTAGAGCCATGTTGTAGCTAGCCGCTGCATCACGAATGGGCCGGCTCGTCCGGGGCAGTACCACCATCTCACAGAACACCGGCGTGAAGCAGCAGTACTCCTGCTGCGTTTCGTACGGTCAGTGAGAGCGCCGGGGGCCCAATACCTCTCCCCCTCCTCTATTCCCTTTCCTTTTTCCTCTCCCTTTTAGGGCCGACAACGCACTGGCATCGCGTAAAGCGCTGCGGGTGTCTATGGATAGTGGTGATCATTTAACATCAGGTGACCCACTAGCTCGTTTGTCTGGCCTCTATAACATAAAAAAAAAACTAAAGATGCTAACAAAAGCGAATCGCTTTGTGAACTCGTGAACCACTTGGTACTCTCGCTAGCCAAGGTCTTAGGTACGGCATCGTTTGTTACACGGAATGGGACCTTTCCAATTGTGAGAACGTAGTGCCCGTTGTGATGATTTCGTTCGTGCAATCTAAAGCTGAGCAGAGCTGGTTCGGTCATATATTTGTAATTACATAGAACATGGTGGGTGGTACTCTACGACTGAAGCAAGTTAGTGTAGTGCAAATGGCTCTACCACGAATACCGAAATCACCCGCTGTAATACAAAAAAATATTGATTCCTTTTTCGTCGTATTCCTGATTGGACAAATTCTTGTCTCGGTACTTTCCTGTTTGGACGTATTCAGTTTTCAGCATATTCTTGTTTCGACACATTTTATTAAATAAATTATACTATGAAATACTTATGACTTTGCTTGCATAATAAAATAAAATAAATATTTTTTAGTAAAATATTTTATTTTATTTTATTACGGAATCAATCTCCATGTATAGAATAGAGCTCTAATGTGATACATTAGTCAACCAACAAAAAGCGTGTATGAAATTTGAAATAAAAAATAACATACTAGGCCTAACTTTTTAATGAAGACTCTTTATCCTCTGCAGCAATATTGCAATGGAAATGTTGCCAGCTGTGTATTGGTATTTTTCCAGTAGTATTATTAATCCAGAGCACGCTGTTCAAAAAACTTAACCTCTACATGAACAAATTTCCATTACGTAATATAACCTAAAAAATCTATTGTTAAGAATTAACACTTGTACGTAAATAAGTACCTAAATTTGCATTTAACTATAGGAAAAAACGCTACTTACTTATATTTTCTTGTAGTTTATTATTTCTAGTAATTATTATTACTACATTTACTCGTATTGTAGCAGGGGCTTTTCTGTTGCAAATTGAATTTTCAAAATGTTTCCGAACGTAATTAATGCTGAATTGTTAACGTTCAAAGTCTTTGAGGTGGCAGATCGCGGAAGTACAATTAAAAATGTAATCAACTACACAATGCTACAAAGGCACTTCGCTCTCTGCATCGCAACTAGCATGCAGTTCTTACGCTTTACTTCCGTCAGGTGCGGAATTTAATATTAGAACAAGAATGCTATTGTTTCTAGATGTTTAAATGCAACAATCGTATGTTTATGTTGAGCTACAACCACTTAACTAAGTTATTCATATACATACGTACATTAATAAATAGTAAAATATAATACCAACGAGTCCGTTTTTTAAGTTTTCTTCTCCGCCATTTTGAAAATTTCCCACAAATAAATCGACAATAAAATACATTTATCGAAGCTACTCACAAAATTTCATGAGAATCAGTTGAGACATGCGACCTGTAGAGTGGAACAGACAGACATACATACAAACAAAAGCACTTTTTTTTAACGGAAACGCTTTGCGCTTGCTCTGCCAATAGCAACAGGAACAAAATATTTCTTGAAAAAGTTTAATTAAATATCGCAATTTCGGTAAATTGTAAGTAATTCTCTAGTTAGAATAAATTGTGGGATTTTGGGTCACTTCTATCGCTACCTAACAACACATAAACCACACCTGTGTCATCAAAAAGCCTGGCTGCTATAAGTAAAGAAATTGTATAAATAGGATCCGGATAAAATAATGATACCTATAATATTGATTATGTTCAAAAACAACCATGCGGGCCGCTGTATGTACGAACATGTCAACATGTCAACTTATAATAGTTAGATTGTTCAACAAGGGACTAAAACAAGCCATAATGACACAAGATATTTAGCCACCCGAGCAGAGCGAGGGATGGCTATAATTCGCGTGTCATTATGGTAGTTTAGTCTCGCGTTAAACACTCTACTTTTCACTTTGAATGCGAGGAAAAAACGATGTTTTATACAAATCTACAATATTACTTTTATACAACGTTCGCTCAATACGAGCAATGGACGTCTGTTCAGAATTCAAATAGCAATTTAAATTTGTTCCGCGGTTTTTTTTTGTTGAGTGACGCTTTAAATGTTTGCATATTTAGCCAACAAATTCAAACTTGAAAATTATTTCATAACTAATTGGACTAAGTATGCATAATAAAATGAATTCATCTTTAATATAATTAAATAGATTAAATAATATTCGTAATTATTCATCGTGTTTCGCGAAATTATTATTTTTTTCAATATTTTTTATACAGTTGTCATTTTGAGGTTATTTCCACGCCCTAAAGGCTTCCACAGACCGAAGCGCGGGGCGCCACGGAGCGCTACGGAGCGCTATGGAGCGCGCTGCGGTCTGTGGAAAGCTTTAAAATTGTCTATGCCCAGTCACTGAAAATGGCAAAAAATCCTCCATTCACAAACACCGTGATTGGCAGTTTAGGGGTTTCCAAAGTAAATTTAAAAAAAAATAGTTTAATCCCTAGAGATCAAAAAAGAGCTTTAGTCCCGTTATGCAGAGACTAAAGTAACAATTTAAGAGCATGAGAAGTGAAAAATACATTTTAACTGACCTCCACGATGAAACAAATCTTGCGGTGAGGATTTTATTAACTATGATCAAGGACTATGATCCATGATCCACCTTTAGATTGTTAACCATGTACATGTACACGTCGATTCACAAGAGCTGGCACGAATGGATTAACGAAAGTAATGGTACTTTGACATTTTTGTAGGAAAATGACTGACGCGGGTCATTTTCATATTTGTGTGAAGTGTATTTAAAGGTAACACACAGATACTTTCATTCGCTCAATCAATCCATTCATGCCAGCTCTTGTGAATCGACCTGTAATTTGGAGAAACGTTCATCATCATTAATTCATTAATTTTAGCTGAAAGACGTCCACTGCTGAATATAGGCCTCCCCCAAGGCTCGCCAAACAGATCGGCCCTGCGCCGCTCCATGTTATTGGAGGCCTATCTACACTGCGTCTTCCGGTCCGCGGACGCCACTCACGTTCATGCAACAATTATTTAACTTAAAACCAGTCTACGTATTTGTCTCAGATACTCATATAGGCATAGCTTAGTATGCTATGTACTTCGGTATCGCATGTAGTATCATGAAAAGTTGCATTCCGTTTTGACATGGCTTATAAATAAAGATAATCCTACTAATATTATAAAGGATAGATGTGTGGATGTTTGTTACTTTTTCACGCTAAAACGGTTTGACGGGTTCTGATGAAATTTGGCACACATAATAATATATTTTATAACCTGAATTAACATAGAGGATACTTTTTTCCCGGAAAATTTCATAGTTCTCTTCTCGCGGGGTACTTAGCAATAAACAAATTCTTCGCAGACGGAGTCAAGGGTAACGGTTAGTAGACTATAAGGCTTAATGATGAACTACCTAAGTATATGCTACAAAAACCTTACGGTACAAATAATTCCAGAGCGGCGATTGCCGATGCTGACATTTAAACGGTACACCGGGAACGATTCATATTATGTAGGCAACGATTCGCTAACAGCTTCAATTTACTACAGTACCTCTACCATGAGTTTACACTAGTTTACGTGACCGTACTCGCTAGCGACGGCGTAAATTATTTGTATGGAGAATTGTACAGCGCCTCTAGCGGTCACTTACGGAAGTACAATTCTCCATACAAATCATTTACGCCCTACGATAGCTAGCGAGTACGGTCACTGTAAACTAGTGTAAACTCATGGTAAGGTACAGCTATGAATGAAGCTTCACCGTTATAAAGGGCTTGCATACCACAAAGTGCATTCAGACGTGTTTAACCGTTTCATCTCTTTCGGATTCTCATGTTGAGTTATGTTCACGAGTAGGTATAAGAGGATTATGAATTGCTCAACAAAATTAAAATACAGCTATACGCGTCTCCGTTTCTGAACATCGTTTAACAATCTGCATAACCAATATCGATCCATGTAAGGTTCGTTTTAAAACTGTATAAACCACTCTGTCTTGTTTAATGCAGCAGTGCAGTCGGGTCGGTTTAATGGGCGATTGTTAGGGTCTATGGGGAATGCCATCGTCTGGTTCCTGGCAGCTTCATGCAATAAATTAAAATAAGTAAGTAGGTAGAGCTGTCTAAGTTACATTTTTAGTATACCTCTTCTGTCTGTGCAAGTTATTTCTGTCTCAGAATAATTTATGGCTTGTCACTTTGACGTTACTTTATTTCCTAACATATAAATGATTACAAACTGCACAGACTTGTGCACAGATAATAAAATACTCTACAAGTAATAGTGTCTACTGTGACACAAACAACACACAATGAGATCAATGCAAATTACTTCCTTGCGATTCAGTTTTGCTTGACAATGTTGTACAGTTTTAAGTCCGCTAATTTTATCCGTAATATAGACTTTAAGCCAATTTTATGTAGGTAATACACTCATTGCTTCGAGAATATTGCTTCTTTCTTTCTTTCTTCTTTCTAAAATCAATAAAAGCATGACAAAACAATCGTACCTTTAAGCAACGAATCCTAAGTTCCACAAATATGTTATTACTTCCAACAGTCCCACAAGTCACAGCTAAATATAATGTATTGCTAACCCTCATAAATATTTCGGAAGGTATGTAATAATGTCTGGCTTCGTGGTGGCAAGTCATCCATCATGTTATCGCAGCATCTCTCTTACTTAAGTAACACCAACGCAACGCGCAACCGGTCGCTTGGAGCCTACAAGCTCTAATAAACTCGACCAAGTCTACATACAATGAGAACTGTGCTCATAGTCCGACCTGAAATCGAAAACACGTGGAATCGCGTTCGATTTTCAGAGTCCGAATTTTCAAAGCATGTTTGCTCAATTTCGTTCAAAATCTCATCTCAATTTTCCCGTACCCACGAATCGGAACGAGGCAGATTTTATCCGTTCAAATTAAGTTCATTGTGAAGTGTAATAATAGCGAAAACATTAGAACATAATTGTTTAGAATTGTAAAGCTAACACAGTTGATGTAGAGCATTTGTTAAAGGGCTTCCCTCCTATTGCGCTAGGTAGAAAAGTAACAACATTCAAACAATATTTTATGCTCAAATTGCGTAGATGGATAGAATCGATCGCTTACACCTTGTCCTTGAACTGATTATAAACTCGATTTAATCTGTTCTTTCTGGGCTTCGGATCAGACGCATTGCACAAGCGTTTAGGTGACAGTATATTTTTCACTTCAATTGAGCTCTAAGCGGTTGTGGTGTATCAGCCGGAAGCCGGCTGCCCCTTGCCGTCTTGTGGTCAACGCAACAACGAACTGAAAAAAATCAGCGAACATATCACGTTGATGGACACACGATAGGTATATTTAACGCTTTGAGGCAATGTGGTAAAGTTACCATCGATAGTAAACAGGTGCAGTCACTTCTGTTGGTCCAACGCAAGTAGGACTTTATTTAATACCTACTTTACTTTTTAGGCATTTTCCATCAAACCAGACAGATGCTCATCATCATCATCATTTCAGCCGTAGGATGTCCGTCCACTGCTTGACATAGGCCACCCTCATTGATTCCCCACCATTACGGTTGGAAGCGGCTTGCATCCACCGTGAACCTACGACCTTCACCAAATCATCCGTCCATCTCATTGGTGAACGCGGCGTTCCACGCTGCACTTGCCAGTCCGGTCTCCATTCGAGAACTTTCCAGTCCCAACGAGCTAATCCGTTTGGCTATGTTAAGTACAAATATGTATACAGATAAAAGATACTTAACAACTCCAAAAGTGTTACAAACTGTAAGTACAATAAACACCTTGGGTACGTTTATTTACACACTATGGCGCGTCCACCCACCTTAAAATACGAATAGACGGAGTAACAGGAGATTATAATCGGCTGACAGTCCTCCAACTTATGAAAAATAAAAAACCAACAACTATTCATTGATTTTCGCTACGTGATCGAAAGAAGTTGCGTATTGAATGAAACTTATTGCACAAACAAATTTGTTCCATTAACTGTTTACAATAAAAATATTAGTTTGACAAACGTGTCGCAACTTTCGCTGTGTCGCACTCTTTTATGTCGTGTATCACGTTCCGACTCACGAAAGGGCTGACAAATTGAGTGAGCGCCTTCGTACAAATCTAATTTCGTTTGGGACTTTTGTGCCAGCCTCGATCGACAAAGACAGCAGTAAATGCTGGCAGTCTATCGCATTGATTATGTACTTTTACTCGGCAATAGGCGAGACACCGCCCATTGTGTACGCAGTCAAATCGGCCAGCGATATCGTGAGAATATAAAGTTATTATTTTAAGAGTCGAAAGTTCATCGTTGTTACCCATTCATCTGTCCGTGATATGATAATTTAATAATAGGTGATCTATGCCTTAAATCACCACAATAGCGCCCTTTGCACGTAAATATACAGCTAATGGCGCTGATGCTTTTGTAATGGAACCAAAAAAACATGTAAGTAGATATAGGTACACATCCATTAAAGTTTAAAAGCTGGTATTATTCTAAGTTGTTGGTTGAATAAATAACAAGCTTCATAAAGTACGTGGGTATTTAGTCAAACAAAAAACTTAGTCATAATTAAATAAATTACAGGTCGTCGCGTCCCGGAACTTTATTTGAAACAATACCTTATTTAGACGACCAGATGGCCTAGTGGTTAGAGAACCTGACTGACTACGAAGCTTGAGGGCCCGGGTTCGATTCCCGTGTCGGGGCAGATATTTGTATGAATAATACGAATGTTTGTTCTCGGGTCTTGGGTGTTTAATATGTATTTAAGTATGTATCTATCTATATAAGTATGCTTATTTGTTGCCTAGTACCCGTAACACAAGCTTTACTTAGCTTACTTTGGTACTAAGTCAATTGGTGTGAATTGTCCCGTGATATTTATTTATTTTATATTTATTTTTAATACCAGCTAAGAATCTTTGTTTATTTTTTTCATTGTAACTTTGTAGATCGATCGAAGTAGTAAATGAATATTTACCTAACAGTTAGCTAGTTTTCCTGAACGTTGCTTTTTTCCCCTAATATAATAATTTAATAATACTCTGTGGTCTATCAAACATCGACACGAGACGGATGTTGTTAGAAATTCAGAAAAAACAGTTATTTTATTCTCTGAAACTTCGCCTAGTAGGTGCAAATAATTTACCCATTACTTGACGGTTAAAGGCACAATTCTTTGATGTACGTATTTTTCGTTATGTCTTGCCTCTGTTTTTCCTCCACGCTCTTTTACGTCCACATTTAAGAGCAACTTTATGATGCACAAAAGTAGATAAGAAGATCTGAGTCTGATGTCTTTGAGATCAATGATTCATTTACCCTTTATATTTCTACCAATCCTCAAGTTGATCTCGCATTGTTATTGTGGGACCAGTAATAGATATTTACATATAATATAATAGTCTGTACCAACTCTACCAACCTGCCCGTAGAGTGCTCATACATAATTCATGAGTATGAATGACACAGATCTGCCTAAAGAATACTCTGTGATACGAAATAGATGCTTTCATTAAATAAATAAATAACAAAACACTGCTGGTCTTGACTTTGCCTCACTGTTAAAGGAGACCAAGTTCAAGAATTTAAATGTATCCTTCTTCATATTGGACTACAGATTCCTTAATGCCTTCGTTTGAATGTAATGTATCTTTGTATGTAAGCAGTTGTTTTATAAAGGACATGAATCATTAAATATTATGAAAAACAATGTGTAACAAGGCTGAGATAAACAACACGGCATCGATGTCACACACAGTGTTACGCAGTGAAAATTCAAGAAATTTTTTTTTTTTAAATATTAAATAAATATTAGGCGATAATCTTACATAAATCGACCTAGTCCCAAACTAAGCAAAGCTTGTACTATGGATACTAGATGACGATAAACATACTTATATAGATAAATAAATACTTAAATACATAGAAAACATCCATGGCTCAGGAACAAATATTCGTGCTCATCACACAAATGCTCTTACCGGGATTCGAACCCAGGACCTCTTGCTTCGTAGGCAGGGTCACTACCAACTATGCTAAAGCGGGCGGTTTATCAGATAAATTTCTTAAATTTAATTTTTAAAGGCACATCTAAATCTCAGGTCTCAAGATACAGGCTCAGCCTAGTTTGGAGCCGACTGGATAGGTACTGATTATGTAAACGCTTTATCTGCAAATAAATATTTTCATTTCGTTTCAAATATCATCAAACTTGATTTTTTCATTATTCTTAAGAGAAAAAGAAAAACAAAAAAGTTCGTTAGTGTCTGGTATAACCACTCATCTATTCCAATCCGTGATGGTTTCCTTCATCCCCCTCTAAAACGATTCTTTAGATAATTTTTGAAAAGACCCCAATTTAATAAAACAACTCTAACATGAGTAATTAGTTAGTAAGCATTGTTAACGATGAAACATTCGCACCTCGTACCACACGATATGATAATACTCGGGGTTGATTGCATCATAAAGGTTTCGAAAAGGACTCCCTCAGGCGATTTGCGGATGAATTTTAAAATACGGCCGGCATTTCCCTAAGGATTATTTCCTTGTTAGTAAACATGACGTTATTTCGTTCGTTACGGTTATTGTTTTGCTAAAAAAATATGTTTCACGGAGTCACTAAAGCTATACGAGTAGAAAGGAATAACTTGGGGGTTTATTTTTGTACCTTTAACTTGAAATAAAATCTGATATTGTAAACCTAATTGACAATAATTAAAATTAAGTATAAGTACCTATCTAAGTAATAGATAACCCTCTTCTAGTTAAGTACCGATCAAGTCACTGTGTGTTAAATTTTTATCTGAATAGGTTAATCTACACTGTGTCATTGAGTGCGTTATTTTTTTTTATTGTAATTGATAAGTGTTTCCATTCAGTGGCTGATCTTCAAAGCATACGGCGTCAAAGACGTGACTCCTTACGTCGTGAATCAAAAACTCCGATGAAAATCCCCTCTACATAGGTATAGGGTAACCCAACTAAGTACACTAGGAGTTTAACTTCAGAATAAGAGATAATGAGCTGGAAACTCGTATAAACTTTTATATTGGTATTCTAAAAATTGTCTCAAACATTATAAAATCTTGTGTCCATGTATTGAGATAAGTATTCAAGGTTTGGCAGACATATATTTTAGAGGTCATAGAGGGTGCAGTAAGAAGGGATTTTCCGAAATTCCTACGGGGTATAGAATAAATCGGATTTATAATTTAGTTTCGTGGCAGCCCTATCTCCATAACTTTGATTATTAGAGACTTCAAATTAGACATGAAATGCAAGCAAGTGGTTACAATAGTTAAAACCTTTCTTCAAGATTTACCATAATTCTCGCAGGGGCTGATCGCTATACGCGCCGCGCTCTCCTTTCTCTGTTTTAATAAATACAAACATAGACTGCTAAAATAAATACAAACATAGACTGCTAAAATCATTAGGTACACTTCCTTTTGGCTTTGCCGTAGTCGTGTAAACAGCGTATAAAGAGATGTTTCAGGCATGCATTTTTTTTCTCTACAATGCCGTTGCAGATACAATTTGTTATCAAAACCAAATGAAGCAAGATAGGTATTTACATAAAATTATTTCGTGACTTTTGAACTTTAAATATCTTAAGATGCTAACACGAGATTGTATGAGATCAGGTTTAGGGCGAGATAATAAAGGTTTATATGATTATCTAGTTTATTATATCTCATCCCGAGGTTGGTCCTGATATATTTATAGTGAGTGGGGGGTAAGATGAAAAGCAGTTTAAGATGAAAAACTACTCGTAGCACCCAAGCGTTTTTCATCTCACACTGCTTTTCATCTTATTTTCAACTTACCCCCACTCACCCTACTGCTTAAATGACTGGATTACGAGGTGTTTAGTTTGGTCAACACCTAATACCTAAGTAAATTGATTTGAAATAACAATATCAAGAATACAATTTAGCTTTAAGTTCGCTGGCTTGATCCATGATTGACACCCAAGGTATTGATCATGTCATTTGTCAAATACGATGTGCAATCATAGCTCGATGTTAATTTTTACTGGTGACGCATTGAAGGACACTTGTACCCGTCTTCACTTGTAGGCAATGGCGTCACCGACTAAGCTATTGTTTAGCTTGCCCATCCGCCTGTTCCTTATAAGTTAGCTGCTTATTTGAAAGGAAGTACTCGTGTCCCAAGTAGCACAAGTAGCATTATAAGAAATCACTTTTGGTGTACACGGAAACTTTAAGCTGTACAAGACAGTGTTACAATGGTGTTAACAGCGCTGTTAACACTGAAATAACTCTTATTTGGGCACAAATTATTCAGCCTATAGTTCTAGTTTAGTTCACATTTCTGTTTAACAGCATTACAGTAGCACTATATTGGAATTATTATGGGTCACCAGGCTGTTTATCAGCTGCTTAACAGAATACGAGTGTCCTGTTATACAGACTAAGCGTCAGGATTGGGTGACTGCTAGTCTTATATAACGCTTTAGGTTTTACATTACCCTTCGTTCATATTGAAATTGCTTATTATATTTGCAGATTTGCTTTTAATAGTATTATAGCGGTGCCGATAAATTTCCAGAGTGTGATGTGTAATGGCGAAGTAAATGTCACAATTTTATTGAGAATTTGTGTTAACTCACGAAAGTACACCTTTATAGCCAACCTACTGTGAAAACATTTGGGAATGCAAGTTTACTGTGAATGTTTATATGGTTTTTTAGCAAAATTTTTACGCGCTTCGGAAATATCTTGTTTTAATTAGAAATTTTGTGAAAAAAGTAACACACCAAAAATATATGTATACATTTTTGAGCGATTTACATAAAATTATACGAAGTTTTATATCATACTATAATAAGTGTATATGAATAACGTGTAATTTAGGGCAGTAAAATATAAATAACAACAGAATAATTATCAATATATACGATTTAGGTTATAATAAAATGGCGCATTCTTAAGAAACTTTTGTGAACTCTTTTTATCCTGAATTAATTACCATGGCTGTACAAGAGTACGCCCCAGTTCCTTTATTATACTTATTGCAGTAAATAAGAGTTCAAGTGAACCAATATTCAGCCTGTCAGCTGTTATTAGTTTTATTATGGTTCACATAAACGCCAAAACCATTTATTTGAACTACTTAAACGCATTACCTTTTAAAAGTTATTTAATTTTTATTTAGTGTTTTAATTTTAATTCAATCTTGTTTTAATTTTTCAATTTTTTTAGCATTTTGTATAATTTAATACACGATCCACGCCAACTGTTAAAATGACCGCTTAAGAATTTAATGATTGACTAACGTGAACCTGATTGCAGCTTCGTGCGTTATAATATATGTAAAGTGTTCTTTTATGCAGACTAAAACAATATATTGGTATATTTCACAGCCAAATGCTGCATTTCTGAGTTAAACAAGGATCTTGACATACCTTCGGTATTCACGTGTATTAATAAAACACCTTTTAACTGCTTTGAAAAATAGGCTTATAACAGAGCCGAGGCAAACCGATGTGGAACTTTTTGTGTTAAATTACTCTAAGTGTACACTACTCTAAAACTGTTGGCTGTACGGTAGTTCACAGTGACACTTTTAAGACGCTAGCATTTCAGTGGTATAATTCTACGCCTTTAAACAGCAATAGCATATTTTACTACCACTATAATGCTCTTAAGCAACCAATGCAAAAGAGACTGTAAGAAGGCATTTTTGACATCTGCACTAACTCTGATCCCGTAACAATAGTATCCGTTTCTACTTTTATGATGCTGTTATACAGACTAAAGCGTAGTACGCAGCTCTAAGTTCTCAGTTGAACCATATTACCTGTTTATTAAGTCATGAAGTTCCGAGTTATACCCAAAGTGATTTCTTATAATGCTAACTGTGCTACTTGGGGTGGCAGCTAATATGCGATTATTAAAACGACGCCCTGAATGTAAATACTATCCTTGACCCGTCTCAGTAGCTCAGATAATTTATAGGAAATCCAAAAAAATATTGTCTGAAGTATTGATTTCAACTCGTAAAAATGATTAAAACACAGACATTTAAAATTCATCCGTCTTTTAAAGCTGTAACGGTACAAACAAGCAAATTTCCTCATCTATGAAACTATTTTTGTAAAGAAATAATGTAGCAAAAGACCTCCTAGGCAGTTTAGCCATCTGGGTTGGCACCACGTCAAAACCATCAATATGTAACCATTTTACTTCTTTTCCTAACCGCAAAGATGTGAATATTCTTTTAATTACTCATTTGGTTTATGTACATAGTAGGTACTTAAGGTATTAAGGTAAGGGCCCAAGCCCTCTCACCCTGAGAGGAGGCCTGTGCCCTGCAAACGTATTCAGGCTGGCATGATGATGACTATGATGAACCGAGTACACACCTAAAGAGTACCATTAACTGGCAAGGATTTAAAATTATGTGACCAGTATTTTATTAGGTACCATTCCATTATATGTAAGTACAATGAATAAATATACATAAAAGGTCGGCTCAATGTCGTGATTAGCTAATCAGGGCAAATTACAAATGTTACCAAAACTTCATTGCCTAGGTCTCACTACGGTCAAGTTCTAAATAACTAACCTTGACCGAGACAGCGGCTACAGAAAGAAAGTCCAAATGGTAGCAAACACGCGATATGTTTATTATCTGACGAGTCACACGACGTACGGGTACTTCAGGTCGCTCTATGGGTAGTAAAAAGTGGTACTGCTGAAATTGTAGTGACGCACTCAGTTTATTTATAGTACGTGAGGACCTTCCTTGTAACGTTTTTTGCAATCATCCCAGCCTATACGACCTACTGCAGGGCATGCCTGCTCTTAGAATGGGAAATCTTGGGCCGTAGTTCCCACAAGGGCCCAGTGTGGTTTGGAACTTCACAAACATGATTGAATTTCTCCGCAAGCAAGTGTAGGTTTCCGGACGTTTTCCTTCACCTAAAACTCCTGGTTAATTTCAAATACAATTTCGCACATAAATTCGAAAGACTCAGAGCTGCGAGCTCGGGGTTGAACTCATGACCCTCTGCTGTCAGGTAACTAAAAACTAATAGCGAGTACTTAAGTACGTACAAGCCTACCCATTGAAGACTTTTCTCTATTGCGTATGCGTGTGTGTTGAGATGATTCGTGACCACGGCCGCTGCAATGCGGACGAAACGTCGAGATAATGTTGGCAATAAATATAGTTCGTAATTAAGTCGCGAAAAATATGAGCTATGAGTATGTCTCCACCTAACCAGTTATTTCTTCTCCAGGGTCACTCCGAATCCAAGGGTGCCAAGAAGCGAGACAAGAGCGTGAGTGCCAACGGGAACGGAAAGCAGAGCCGCGGCGTGGCCACCTCGTTCGGGTTCCGTCGCCGCCCCGCCAGCACCTCGCGCGCTGACGACAATGCGCGGCGCAAGCAGAAGGCGCACGACAAGAATGGGAATGGAGGTAAGATAATCAAGACCTCGTAAGGCCCACGTCAAGTTTTGACTATCACAACTTGAAACCTATTTACAGTCAGGGTACGAAACCGTACGTCAGTTATTAAATTGATTCTAGATTTACCTTTATCAAGTCATATACTCTTAGTAACCTTTTGAAAACTGGGAAACGTCAAAGCGATATCGTTTAGTTTGAAATAAAATGTTGTCAGGACTGACAATTGCGTTGGTGTTGGTGCAAGCAAATTTCAACTTTAAGGTGACGAACATTTTTTTACTCCGTCTGTATGTGCTCCAAAATTCAAATAGCTGATGGTGCAAAAGCGACCGCCAGGCTTAAATGGGACTGGGCCGGGCATGTCTGCCGGATGCAGCCACGAAAAAGGGCACCGACGGTAGGGCAGGCCGAGGCGGAGTTGGCGAGACGACCTGGACGCGGTACTGAACTGAGGGACTTGGCCAAATATAAATAGCTCTGGATAGGGTGATATGGAAGTCAAAAGGGAAGGTCTCTGCTCATTAGGGGACACAAATATACTACAAAAGTAATAATAATTTGAAACCTATTGACAATCAAGAAAATTTGACATTGTCTTTGACATTATATAATAAACTAGCTGTTGCCCGCGGCTCCGTCTTCGAAGAATTCGTTTATCGCTATCCCTCGGGAACTATGAAATTTTTCGGGATAAAAGTATTCTATTCTTATCTGTGTCCAGAAAAATTTTGCTTTTCGATTTAAATACATATTTTTATTTATAATTTATATTATTTACGATTTGCCCGTTTGAAAATACTTTGTTTTTGTATATATACCTACATACCTACCTATGTTCTAAAGACAAAAAGTGTACCTAAGCCACTTCAATTTTCTTTAAATTTTAACCTAAAATAATTACGGTAACTATTAACATAGCAGTACCTCTACCATGAGTTACACTAGTTTACAGTGACCGTACTCGCTAGCGACGGCGTAAATGATTTGTATGGAGAATTGCACTTCCGTAAGTGACCGCTAGAGGCGCTGTACACAATTCTCCATACAAATCATTTACGCCGTCGCTAGCGAGTACGGTCACTGTAAACTAGTGTAACTCATGGTAGAGGTACAGGTTAAAGAGATGGCGGTTTATTATTGCTTACTTGAGAATCATGCTGTTGTTTAGAAGAATTGATTCAAAAAAAAATTTTCTTTTTTATAGTCAACATGGTTAAATACTGTTGTTATTACGACGAAGGTTGCATGTTGCGATGCCATTTATTATTAAAGTTCTCAGGGTTGTCACTACACCAAGCATTACGCTACAGGTTCTACAGAGGACCTGCGAGCCGAGGATGTGTTGTCTGGGCGGTCGACACCCCTGGCGCGACCCCGCAAAGAGGCCGTTGGACAACCCCTGCGGAGCAACAGGTAATTTGCATTCATAATTAATGTTACGAAACTAAACTACACTTTGTTCCAAGGGGGCTACTCGGAAATTCTAAGTTCGTATCATAGCGTTCCTCTTACTCTCTTACTAAATGCTATTAGCTTGACCAGGATAGCACGAAACGATGTTAGAACTTCGAACTTCGTAGTAGTTATACCTTTAAACTCGGCGTCACGGAAATCGCACACCTACGGATTTTGCTTTCAAGCGAATATAACTCTTATCTTTATAACTTTTATTGCTTTTTTTACCAATTTTGCATTGTTATTAAATGGAGGATTAAATAACCTTTCATGTGAATCCACACACCCATACTTTACCTTTAAGACTGTATAAGGTTTATAACGGCTTGACACAGAAATCCGTGGGTGTTCGATTTCCGTGACGCTGAGTATATAAGGCAAAAGGCTTTAAAATTCAAAGATCGAGTTGTGACGTCCCTTTCGATCTTCTGTTTAAAACTATTAGCGTGACGGAACGGCACGATACGAAGTTCGAAAATAGGATTTCGTAGATGGAATAAGCAAACAAAACACGAATAAGCGACGCCTGAGAGTAAAGCTAATGTTGCTTCACATCTTTATTGCTAGTAGTATTCACGTAGGCGTTTTACTAGCAAATTACCGTGTATTAAACTTAAGTTATTTTCGCTTTGCTATTCTGTTACTAATAACATTAGCATGTGAATATCTTCGGGTAAGTAAATGGGGTTGCTTTCTAGTGTAATGGTGTGTATTCCCACATTTTCTCGGAAGAAATTATAGGAAATACGTATGTCACCGTTGGTGTCTAGTGGGCGGGCGTAGCTAAGTGCTAAATACCGTCTAGATGTTAGCATAGTGGTTTGTTAAAGTAGGTAACACAATTATATAAACTGAAACATTTTCCCAATAAGTGTATTGTACAATAGGTACGTACTTCGCAAATGTGGGGCTCAATAATTAATTAGTTCCCAATCCGCACTCTATATAAGTTCTCTCATTCTGAGTGGAGGTCTATGTCTATGCCCAGCAGTGGGATGTATATATAGGCCGAGATGATGATGATAACGATGACGCCAAATCTGGGAGTATTTATTCGTTAATTTTAAATTAATCTCACCAAAGTATTATAGTTTAAAACAAAAGCTCGTTTTATAGTGCCAATTACAGACTTTGTTAAAAGTATCTTCAACTTCTTCTAGGGACAAGATAGGTAGAAGACTCGTAAACAGCTCTTAAATTATACACCGTGAAATTTTAGTGGTTGTTTTCCCGAAACGAGGTGATTTAGTATCGATTGTACAATCGATTTATAATTACTATTTTGACTAGAGTCAAAAATCCAATTGTGAAAAACGAAAGTCGAAAATGACCGCAAACCAATAGTAACGCTTCGTTGGTACCTAACCTATCGTACGATCGTACGCTACTTGTACCAACGAAGCGTTACTATTGGTTCGCGGTATTTTCGACTTTCGTTTTTCACAATTTGATTTTTGACTCTAGTCAAAATAGTAATTATAAATCGATTGTACAATCGAAACTAAATCACCTCGTTTCGGGAAAACAACCACTAAAATTTCACGGTGTATATAAAATAACTTTTCACACCACCTGCTCGACAATGCCTTATTATATATAATGCAAACCTCTCTCAAAGTAAGTCATTATAGCCCTTGGTTTTCGCCGGGCAGTAACGTTGTACTGAATTTCATTATAACCCGCCGGGCAGTAATGTGATTCTCACTTCTCGTAGTTCTTATTGTTATGGACTTAAAGTCTAATTTCTTCAAAATCGCAAGCGTACAGGCCGGTGCGCAGCTCGACCTGCACACGCTGGTCGCGGCGGCGCAGCCCGCGCTGCTGCTGGTGCTGGTGCTCAGCATGCTCAGCTCCGCGGCCGAACGAAAAGAAAGTCAAATACTTAAACAAAAGCCGCGAGTGTTTCAATATGCTGCAATTTAGGGGGTGTTTCACCACCTTATTGTCAAACTGCTTGTTACGTAACCAATGAATATAATAAGTACTGGACAAATCTGTCAGCTAGTGTTTTTTCAGTTTCACCACTCCGGTCCTGTGCAAACTAAGTACCACTTAACTAATCGTGGGTATAACAAAAAGTCGGAATGGCAACGTCGCATTTCACGACCACGCGTTCCTGTTCGCACACTTTCGTTCAAAGAGTCACTTATTATTAAAGCAAAAGATATGGTTAACTATATAATTTTTGAATAAATCAATTTTTTTTTGCATAAATTAACATGAAACATTATAATTGATCCAAAAACGGTATTTATTTACGATACTTTGTTAACAATAACAAAGAAAAATAAAATCACGTAAAACGAATCGAAAAGTGGCGCCAAACCATTTGACAGATAAACTTTTTTTTAATGGCGACATACAAGTTCAGGTAGAACAAACGATTTAGCCACTGAAAAAGTTTGTTATTGAAAAATATTACGATATTTTGGATTTATTTTTACATACTAAAAGTATACCTACATTTTTTATTCAAATCTTGATATTTAAATTATTTTATGCAATTTAGCATGACCTCTTTCTTTAACAAATAAAAAATACTTTGATTTATTTTTCTGAAACCGGCTGAAGGGCTCTCCAACCATGGCCACAAAAAATAAACTAACTTTATGTGACGGATAAAAATGCTAAATGCCTCCTGATCTGATGGTCAAATTAAGAAACAGTTTGTCCGTCACTTAGCGCTAATCGAGACTGGTGAAACAGAAATTTTAATTCCATCTGTCAAATAATGTTATGATTAAGCTAATCCGAACTTTAAGAAAAGTGGTGAAACAGCCCCTTAAAGTAACAAAACTGCAAAAGAAGATAAAAAATTAAGAAGATATCGAGTGACGAAAGTGATTTGACTCCTGATTCCATTAAATTAGACGCCTTAGGACCACTGGCACAGTTCAGGGTAAAAAAATCAAATCGGTAACCCTGGGTTAAGAATGATAGTTCCATACATTTTGACACTTGTTATCCCTGGGTTAGCAGTTAACTCGCTCGGAGTTAAGTAGCTAACCCAGGTCTGCGCAAGCCGGCCTTAGAAATGTCTAATGTCTAATGTTAATAATGTACTCCCAGAGAAGTCGAAAGAAAAATACTTAAAAGCTTTACGAAGATTTCGACAAATGGAAAACTGCGAAAGGCGCAAAGTCAGTGTCAGAATCAGTGCTTCTGGGTCTATTTCGAGTATTTTTCTAGTAGCCTTGGTTTTTATTGTCTCGCAAAAGGTGAGAAAAGTAGAGTATACTCCTCGGGGATAAAACTGATTTTGCCTTGGGCGCGCTTAAATCCTTCACTGCTCTCAGGACTCCATCTTAATTCCCTCGCTTCGCTCGGGAATCAACTAAAAACCCCCTCACTACGCTCGGGAGTTAAATCTGGAGTCCCTCGTTGCGCTCAGGATTCAACATCGCGCCCGTGACATAATGCAGTGCTTTATCCCCTTGGTGTACAATCTAGTATTATAATTATACTCGATTAAAAAATACCTTCTTTAGCCAATTGCGGTCCAAGGTTTCTATTGTTGTAATGGTTATTACTTATCTGCTCATATTAGGGTCAGTAGGTACTAGGTACAGCACCTTCAATACGTAGGATTCAAAGTACATTTACAAACTATGTCTTAAAATATGATGTTTAAGGACTTATTATGGAATGAACTAAAACAATTACTTTGCTCACCCGCGACCTTACAATAGTTACGTTTATGCAAGAAATGTGCGTTCATGCAGTTCCTCCACCTCCACACTGTACGAACACACACAAATCACATAAACCCAACCAACCAACCAACCAAGTTTAACGTTTGGTAGCATAGCATACGGTTGTGGTAACTCTGAAGATGAGCTCTGGTTGAGTTCGAAACGCGTCAGTGTAGCTTGGTGGTGGTGATGGTTGGGTTTATGTGATTTGTGTGTGTTCGTACAGTGTGGAGGTGGAGGAACTGCATGAACGCACATTTCTTGCATAAACGTAACTATTGTAAGGTCGCGGGTGAGCAAAGTAATTGTTTTAGTTCATTAATATGGACCTCCGCAAAGTAACGCCTGATTCAATAAATTACTTATTATGGTTTCTGTCAAGATTACACCAGCTATGGGGCGTTTAAAAGGTTAAGCCTTATTTTTATTGGTCATGAACCGACGTAACCGCGTAAGCCTTATAATGCCTCAAGGCTTATGTAGACTCACTTACCTACTTATCACACTAACAAGTAGGTATTTAGGTAGGGTTTAATGTTAATTGGCAGGTCATTACATTACGTACCTAATTAAATTCCGCGCAGATTGCTGTTAAAAAGTTTAGGTCGACATATATGTATAGCTTACGTTGTGTGTGTATCCATGTAACACAACTACCTAATCCTAATTGCCATTTAATCTCATATGATTGAACAGAACGTCAAATACACATAGAGCTTGTCTAATTTAAAATGACGCGCCCCACCACCGCATTTACGCACAGGATTTGAAACTCAATTTAAGCTACGTACAATAGAGAAATATTTCTCTTGGCAGATGTGCGTAAATGGGGTGGTTGGGCGCGCGTCATTTTAAATTAGACAAGCTGTACTTAACTATAGTGACTAAGTATACTAAGAAGAATAGAAATGAATATAAGTATAATATATGTGTGTATGTGTATTTCCTTCCAAAATTGATATAAGAACTTTTTAGCATCAAATGTAATCCTTTTTGCACCAGTCTTTACAGTAACCCATTTTTTGAGGATTAAACTTACCGTATCATTTATATTATTCTTGATTGTTAGTTTTGTGGTCAAATGAAATGTAAAGTACCTAACCTGCTGAACTTTTCACGCCTCATTTAAAACGGAGCTCAAGGCTACTAGCCACTACTATACTATACTAAAGTATAATAACCTAAAGACCGAACTAGTACCTACATTGCACGATTGTACTAGTTGGGAGCGATTTGTTTAGTGAAGGAGCGCGCAGTAGGTACTCAACGAAGGTACTGACTAGACTAGAATTAGCGTTGGTGCTACGCGGCTCTCTACCGCAACGGAAAACGAGTAGTTGCCGTGCCCCGTCTAGACGGCCGAATCACTATTCTGAGTATTGCTACTATTACGCTATACAAGTACTTAGTTTTCATTATCATTAGAGTATGGTAGCTTTTACTGTAGCTGATAAAATGTGATTTAATGTTGACACGGACTGTCTGATTGTCAGGTTCGGTTTCAGGCAGCCGCACAGCAAGACGGCGAAGGTGGGCGACGTGGGCCCGCTGGCCGAGCCGGCCTTCGGGCTCTCGCAGAAGGACGAGGTCATTAACAATAACGCTTTAGGTAAGGACAACCACTGATTTACCTATTCTAATCTAAGGGTATTTTACCATCGACCGATCCATTCTTCCATCGATCGATAACACCTTGAAGTAATAGAAATTAACGATCCATGTCCACCAATCCATTCTGTCACTGATTGATGGTGATGGTATCGATTGGCGATCGATAGATTGGTATAGTAACAGCCTAAGGGTGCCTTTACACCATAGATGTGCTACACTACGTTGCTATGGATGTGTCTGATTTCCACCAATCATATTGTTCATTGTTCCACATAGCATAGCACTGGTGGAAACGGGTTCAACTAAGCTATGATTTTTATAATTATGGAAAGAATGCGTGTCTTGGATGCGTGCTATGGATCCGTGCTACGGATGATCCCACCGCATATATATTGAAGAAATGAGCCACACCGAGCGGAAAGTTATTATAAAATGGTACAGTTCGATACAATTTCAATTTGTTAAAAGTTCATGCTAACTGTAGATTATTTCTTCAATATAAGTACATATGAGACAAAATACTGATAGCGGTTGAAACTTTGAAACGCTCGTAGAACTACGCAAATATGCTTTATAAGTAAGTGGGGCCACTTTTTCTCCCGAGTAGCTCCGTCTTTGAACTAAGAAGCTATAGGTTTATCACGTACGGAAAATAGGTCGTTTGCCTCAATGGAAAAGAAAGGCTTTTAGCTAGAACTTAGCTCTTGAGATGCACTATAACCCAAGAGGGTGGAAAACTCGAGAGGAAGCGCTGAGGCAACTTGGCAAACTGTGGGCTTTTACTGTTTAGTTGGTTTTTAGATAATGCGGACGAATTAAAATGACAGTCACGTTGTAACTAGGATATAGTAAGACTAAAAATGGCCATGGAATTGAACGTTGTTGTGGTGATCTTTAATAAAGTTAGCATCCAAATCGAATGGGTATTTTTCAAGTCATTCACGAATAATTCCATATATACTTAGATCTTTTATTAGAGCATTATGTTATAACAAGAAACCCTCCTACAGCCCGGCCACAACTATTTTGCGATTTTGTAATATATTGCGTGCGTTGCCTGACAACTAGGTGCTGTGCGTTGAGCGTTTCGACCATACAATGAATGGAGAAATTGCTCGCCGCGCCGTTAGCTGCGTTTCATGGCCTAGCTTGTTAGCGATTTTCACTTTAAAAACACAACTAATGAATATGAATATTCACAGATAAGAAAAGTACAAATTCGCCGTATCCGCCTCTCACGCAAGTAACCTCCAGCGGCGTAACGACCGTGGTCGGCGCTGGGGGAGTGCCCAAGACTGTTACCAAACAGACAGTCATCCTGACATACCAGCCGCAGCAGTATGCCACACAGGTACCTACTTACTAACCCTTTGGCCCTTCGTACCTAAGTATATTCGTATGAATTCAACTTCTATGAATTTGGTAACCCCTTGAACCGTAATAGCTAGGCACTCAAAATTTTCGCCGATCATGTATTACTGTGACCGCTATAACAACAAACACTAAAAACATAATACCTAAAGTTTAAAAGTATGTATAGGAGGTCGCCAATCAAGAAACGTATTATTTTCAGCGTTTTTAACTCGATATTTTTTTTACTACTTAAACTATTTTTAAAACATTGTACGGAGGTACGGAACCCTTCATATATGAGTACGAGGTCGACTCGCACTTGACCAGTTTTTTTTTCAAATTAGTGACGATAGAATGTTTTCTCCCAGGAAAGTCGTCCGAAGCAGACCAGGTTCGAGACTCCTCGTGCGCCATCTGTAACTCGCTCGCAGACGCCCAGTGACAAGCCGCCGGGGAAATACACCTTCCAAACCAACCAGCTGCCGCGCCCGCAATACCCGGCTGTCAAACAAATCGACACCAAGACCGCCAAACAGGTACCGTAGCACTCTAACAAGAGAAATATGAAGCCAATATGAATACAATGTATACTTCGTTTTTTTAGCATTAGAAAGAAGGTAAGATCGCTATCTTGACGTGTCTTTTTGTTCAAAAACACTTTTGAAAAATAAATCACAGCAAATATGTAACAATTAGCAAGAGCATAATGCTGATTTAGATTCTGTTGGTTTCATAAGTAATACTTAGTAATTATTTTTTAAAAAGCGTTTTTCAATAAAAAAACTCGTCAAAATTGTTTACCCTATTTCTAATGCCACAAAAACGAAGTAGGTATTTATACTAGGGGCGTTCAATAAAAAGTGAGAATGAGTATGTTATAAACAACTTTTACTAAATGTCATTTTATTTTTCGACATAGTCACCTTTTAGCATAATACACTTAGTATATCTTTTTTCTAAACTTAAAATTCCACTTTTAAAAAAGGTCTCATCTTGAGTACTTAAAAAATCTTGTACTGCAGCGACTACCGCGTCGTCGTCTTCAAATTTCTGGCCTCTCAGGTATTGTTTCAATCTCGGAAATAGGTAGAAATCACTGGGAGCGAGATCTGGTGAATACGGAGGATGCTTAAGGATATCGAACCCAGCATCACGAATTGCAGCCATTGCAACGGCGGACTTGTGTGCCGGGGCATTGTCCTGGTGGAACAGCACAACTTTCGAGAGTTTACCTCGCCGTTTTTCGCGGATCTCATTGCGCAATGTTGCTATTTGTTTGGCGTATAATGTGCCCGTAATAGTGGCTCCATGCTCGAGATACTCAATCATTAATACCCCTTTACCATCCCAAAAAACAGAGCCCATGACCTTACCGGCAGATGGGCTCACCTTGAATTTCTTCGGAATTGCAGATGATGGCCTTTTCCATGTCATAGACTGCAGTTTCGTTTCAGGGTCGTAATGATGGAGCCATGTTTCGTCTATTGTTATAAATCGCGCCAAAAAAAGTTCCCGGTCTTGCTGCATCAGGTTCAAAGCTTCTTGACAAATCTCTATAGTCTAGTTTGTTTTTGCGTGTCAGTAAGCATTCTTGGTACCCAACGCGCAGATACCTTTTTCATACCCAAGCGTTCATGTAAAATATTATGCACGCTCCCCGTTGAAATCTTTACATTTTCAGCAATAAAACGAACTGTGACATGACGATCCGCCAAAACTGAGTTTTCGACTGTTTTCACAATTTCTTCAGTTACTGCTGTAGTAGGGCGTCCGGAGCGGGGGTCGTCGATTGTCGATGTTCTTCCACGTCTAAATTCGGCGCACCAACGTGCGACTGTCGAATACGGAGGAGCATTAGACCCTAAAGTGTCCCGCAAATCCAAATTGACTTGGTCCGTAGAAAAATTTTTCAAATACAAGTATTTGATAACGGCGCGCAGTTGAATTTTCTCCATTTTCGCTAACGTACTCAATAGCATTGCAAAGAAATTACCGTATATTTTTTTAAACAAAAGACAGTTAGTTTTAGTTTTCATAGCAATCAGCTAGATAGATTAGCTTTACCGGCCAGTATTTAATTTCGTAATATTAAAAGAGTTTGCATCTCATTCTCACTTTATATTGAACGCCCCTCGTAAGTAGGTGCTTAGACAAAAAATCGAAAAATAATTCAGCAAATGGTTGAACACCCTGTAAAGGTTTTTTTTATGAGTTTTTGATGAATCAGAGATGTATTTGACGCTTTTTACTCTCATACCTGGTTTACACTCGCGTACGAGTGGCGAGACGAACTGCGGGACGAGCCACGAGACGAGAGTGTGAACAGGCGCGCCTCGCGCCTCGTCTCGTGAGCCTTGATTTTGAGGCTCGCGTCCGGAGCGAGACGACGAGGCGAGGCGCGAGGCGAGGTGACGAGGCGAGAGTGTAAATCAGGTATCAGGGCCGATCTAGGGGAGGGCAACCGGGGCGAAAGCCCCGCGGGACCTCCACAAACGAGGGGTCCTCACAATAGTGACTTCGGAAAAAAAAATTCAAATTCCGACTAGTAAACATAAAAGTAAAAGTACTTTGATTTTTTTCGCTGTTTTACCTTTACCTACAGTACTTTGTAGATACATGATTATATTGTTCTTAAATATTAACAGAAATCATTGATCTATATTTGTTCACTCCATATTTGTTCAGCTAAATCATCAACGATTTTTCGGCGAAAAAACTCGGAAGGTTCCGTTCGTTAACACTGAAATTTAATTTCAGATAATTCTTGTTTCCGATTATATTTAAATACTAGCTTTTGCCCGCGACTTCGTCCGCGTAGAATTCCAATTTGTGGTAAAGCTTCTTCATCTCTTTCATTGTATAAAACAAAAATCCGGTAACGGCAACATCCATCATTATTATCATTTCATCATTTCATCATCATCAGAATCAGTTAGTGAATATTATAAATCCCGTTTACTCTCTATCCCGTGGGAATTTCAACAAACTTGTCCTTATTCTATGCAAATTTTCGCTTATTTTTATCCTGCGGGAATTTTGCATTTTCTCCGAGAAAAAGTAGCCTATGTCCTTAAAGGTGTAGCTTTCTACCGGTAAAAGAAGTTTTAAAATCAGCCCCGTAGTTGAATTCACATAATTTTTTCCCGTGGGAATTTTGCTTTTTCACGGAGAAAAGTAGTCTATGTAAATAATGGTTGGTGTAGCTTCCTATTGGTGAAAGAAATTTTCAAATCAGCCCTCAAGTGATATTCACTTCTTTCTATCCCACGGGAATTTTGCATTTTACCGAATAAATAGTAGATAGCCTAGCCTATAACAATAAAGGATAGTGTAGCTATTATTGGTATTTTTTTTAAAAACTCAGCCCCGAAGTTATATTTACTATTTTCTATACCGCGGGAATTTTGAATTTATCCGGAAAATAGCATCCTATGTTAATCAAGGACAGTGTATCTTTTCTATTTTGGTGACAGACATTTTAAAATGAGCTTCGAAGTAGAATTTTTTTTTCTATTCCTTGGGAATTTTGCATTTTCCCGGAAAAAGTAGCCTATGTCAGTAAAGGATAGTGTTACTTTTTACTGGTAAAAGATTTTTAATTAATCGGCTCGGAAGTTTCAGAGATTATCTATCCCACAGGAACTTCCAAAAATCCTGCAATAAGTTTTTAGCTGTTATGTATGACCATTTACGTTTATACTGAATTTGAAAAGTTTAGTAATTGTAGTTACGGAGATAGGATCCAGTTGATTTGAGTATATAAATCCTGATTTATCCTTATGCCGTGGGAATTTTCAAAATTATTGAAATTAGCTTTATACCTATTTTAATAGTCTACTTGCATGCCCAATTTGAACAGTTTAGTAATCTTCGTTATGTTGATAGGGTCCACTCTTGATTGATGAAATATATACATCCCGTATATTCCTTATCCCGTGGGAATTCCGGAAAATTCTTTCTTATCGGATGCCTACGTCATACAAAGAACACATCCTCCAAGTTTCAGGTCTCTACATACAGCGGTTTAGGTTGTGCGTTAATCCGCCAGTCAGTCATTTAGGACTTCAGGGCAAAGCATTTTATATGTATTTGCATTGCACCAAGCTTTTATGCGAGTTCAACAATGATGTCTGAATACTCAATTCGATTTTATTCGAAAAAGATTGAACTCACATAAAAGCTTCATCATCATCATCATCATTTCAGCCGGACGTCCACTACTGGACATAGGCCTCCCTCATTGACGCCCAATCATTGCGGTTGGAAGCGACTTGCATCCACCCTGAACCTGCGGCCTTCATCAAAACGTCCATCCATCTCGTTGGTGGACGTCCCACGCTGCGCTTGTAAAAGCAAAAGCTTGGTGAAATGCAAATACTTATACATATAATTAGTTATTATTATCAGAGATCAGATCAGGAAGTGGTTGACAAACGTAGACAAATGGTTTGCAAAATTTGAAGTTTCGTTTCGTGTCAAAATAAAAAGTAATTTTATATCAAAAGCACTAAGGAGTATTGATATCAACTTCGAAGCAAATCACCCCCAAAATAACTTTCTACTCCTTTTTAACCCCGTCAAGGGATGAATTTCAATAAAATACGAAACACGTCTTCCATCAATTCTGTTAAAGGATGTTTATACAAAATTTGAAGTAGATTGGACCAAGGAATCACGTTGTCCCATACAAACTTTGCCCCCCTTTTTTACCCCCTTAGGAGTAGAACTACGAAAAATCCTTTCTTATCGGATGCCTAAGACATACAAAGAACACACCCTCCAAGTTTCAGGTCTCTACGATCAGCGGTTTAGGCTGTGCGTTGATCCGTCAGTCAGGACAAAGGATTTTATATGTATAGATATGGTTGTTAAATACTAAAATACTAAAATAATCTAATTGGTTTCACAATAAATTATTTATTGAAAAACTCGACTGAAAAGAATTTGTTCATTTTATTTGGAAAATAATTTGGGGCCAGTGGGCCTCCACTCCTTTGTTGCCCCGAGGCCTCCAGACCTAGAGGTTAGAAATCCGGCTCTGATTACTCTGTACGCTTTAAACAGTGAACACCAACCATTATAATGGAAATATTGATCACGCTGCAAAGCACAGGCCTCCTCTCGGAATGAAAGAGCTTGGGCCGTAGTTCCCAAGCGGGCCCAGACTGGGCCGCCCAGCCCAGTGCGGGTTGAGAACTTTACATATACCATTGAATTTTCTCGCAGGCGTGTGCAAGTTTCCTCACAATGTTTTCCTTTACCGTAAAGCACGCGGAAAATGTCAAATGTAATTTCACACGTAAATTCCGAAAAACTCATAGGTACGAGCCCGTGTTTAAACTGACGACCCTCTGTTTGAGAGGCCATTATGTAGGTCAAACTAGGTTACCAGTTACCACTGCTTTTCTTTATACTTGACCTAAAATTATTTAAGATTTTGAAATGCCGCCGCAACATCCAATAATAGTTATAGGTACGTCATCGTGGCAGGTCCATTATATT